>PVJS01000102.1:0-144102 GCA_004027185.1 Glis glis | reverse complement strand
ATCCGGCCCTGCCCCCCCATCAGCTTCGCGTCTCTCTCTCTCTCTCTGGCTGGCCCCGAGAGACGAGGGATGCCCCCGACAACCGGGTGCCTATGTTTCTCATATCTTTTTCTCTGTGCTGTGTTGCCAATAACTCTTTCAATTGGTCTTACCAGTTTTTTAATTCTTTTATATCTGTCTAACCTAGTATTTAACTCTATTCTCATTTCTATAACGGTCAGTATAACTATTTTATTTCTACAGTTTTCACTGATTCTTTTTCAAATATCCCTAATTATTTTCTAATGCTTTTATTCCTCTATTTTATTTTATTTTTATAAGTGTATGTGTGTGTGTGTGTGTGTGTGTGTGTGTGTGTGTCTGTGTCTGTGTCTGTGTCACAGGGGACTGAACCCAGAGGGGTCTGCCTTTGAGCTACACCACCAGCCCTTTTTATTTTTTGTTTTGAAACAGGGTCTCGCTAAGTTGCTGAGGGTCTCACTAAATTGCTGGCACTGACCTAGAGCCTGTGATCCTCCTGTCTCAACTTCCCAAGTACTGGGACTACCGGTGTGTGCCACTGAGCCCAGCTTGCTTTCTATAATTCACGAGGCAGCTACAAAGTGTGCAACACCATTGCAGGAAGCACTGGTGCTGCTGCTTCTATGGGTGCAGTACAGTACTCACATGAAGACATGCTTCCTCATGTTCTCTCAGCGAATCTACTGTCACTGCCATGTTACTAAAGATGCTCATTATCATTCTATATAGGATTTCTCCAAGAGTGATGGATGGTTTGTCAAATTGCTGATCATATGCAGCGTGGTTACACATCACACACAGTATGGATACATCCTAAGCAACCGATTACAATTTCAATTCAACCTCACTGTGCAATTGTCAACAGACGTAGTTATGCCTGCTCAGAGGCCTGGAGCTAGTTTTTCACAGTTCACTTCTTGATTGCATCCCTCTTTTCTCTATTCTCCCTGCAGTCATGCTACACCGCAACCCATAGATCTTGAACGACAGAAGATATGTGGAAAAGCATTCATTAAACACATGTATGTACATTTAGCTGCTTCTATTGCTAATAGTAACTCACCAGATTTATGCGACTAAAAAAAAAATCTCTTCTCCAAAATTTCTGATGCCTGTGAAAATCTCGTCTGTACAAGCTGTTCATTCCGTGTTATGCTGCCACAAAGAAAGGTTTTCATAAATTCACTGAGCATTTTAGGGGGAGGAAAATATAACTTACAGACTGCAGATAACCTGGTAGATTTTTCCACTGTTGCAATGTGACTTGCTCTATGGAAAATGCTATATTAAATGATCTGTGAGTTTCTAATTTTATTTCCATTGTGTAGACCAAGCTTCTACCTGCCCAAATAGGGGCTCCCACTCACCAGAAATATTAGCCACAAACAATCATGAGGAGAGTCAATAATTGCTTATTTCTACAAACTATTTTTAGGATTATGTGTAACTAGATCAGGAAATTTCAACTCTGTACCTAGCACTGAATGTCTGGATAATTCAAAAGAATGATATGTGTTTAAAAAATTTAACTCCATGTATAATTAAGGTCTACAAGGCAATATAAAACAAGAGCAACATTTCTTTATTTTCTGCTGTCAATATTTACATAAGCAAAATAAAATTAATCATATGGGTATTAAACCCCTTAGTATAACTTATAAAAGGTTGGGCAAAGCCTTTGATCTAATGCTAACGTTTTTTTCCAGCCAGAATCAAACACTCTTTTAAAGAATTTTTATTAACCTAGGCTAAAGTCCCAATGAACATGGAATTTGAGTGCAGCTGCAGAAAGAGGGGTCCAATAAGCATCTCTAGAAAGTGATGTTTCCATTTGCTAACTCTCTTCTCAGTTCCCTCTACACAAGTTCCTTTTGACTACTGAATAATTCTACATTTCCCTTTTTAATATCTTGAAGTGCAATTTAGAGATAAGATGATCCTTTATAAATTATATGACACTCCAGAATCTATAATAAAATGATCAGGAGCCCTCACCAACTTATAGTGACCACATCTTCATTTAAGAGAATAAGCGTATGGATTATTCTGCGTGAAATAAGCAAATTATCACACATACGGAATTAAGGAAAATGCAAGTCAAAGGGAGGTATCCTTTAAAATACAACAGTTTATCAGGATATGTATTGATAAACAATAGTTGTTTATGACAAAAAGAAAAGGAAAACTCAAAATGACCCATAATTGACTGCCAAAAAGAACAAATTAAGATGCTAGATGCCTACCTCATATTGTCTTTAAAAGTATTAATGTGTTAATAAAAGTAAATACATACCAATGTGGTGTATACAGATAGATAAGTATTTTAAATCAGTAACATTATTTCAATTCCAAGGTTATTAACTATTAGTATTACAGTGTCAAATATATATGTTTAATTGCATTAGTAAAATACTTTTAGTCTAATGAATTATCCACTACATATTGATTTTCTTCTAAATTATTGGACTCTGTGAATAGTCCCATACATTTTGTTTTCAGCATTATTATCTCTAGATGTGCAGACCCTTACAGCTGAAATACATTTTGTACACAAAACATAAGTTGTGTAGTTTGGGAGAAAATTATTTGTTATGAAGGGTCCTCTGTGGCTTGCATCCCTGGCCTTTGCCAGAAGATACTAGAAGATTCTTGCCATAATTATTTAAATATTATCATAATTATTATTATGTATATCTTTGTGTGTATATATATGTATATGTACTTGTGTGTCTATAACAGAAAAAAGTACAAAAATTGCATATCACAAAAAAATGGGAATTTTAAAGTGATAAAAATATTTTTCCAAAGATAAACTGTGTCCTAGTATGAACCCCTTCTCTGAATCCAGTATTGGCTGTCACCCCAGCCTTCCTTTTCTCGATTTCTTTGCCTCAGACTTTTCTAGTCCCTTCCTCCACCAGGGCCTAATGCCTTCTCTCCCTGACCCTTTGACTGCCAGGTTCTTGGCATGGTTGTCCCCTGTCATTTAGCAGGGGTCATCTTAATTCACCTCCTGAGACCACCCTGCCTGCAGGAGCCAGCTTAACTCTGTTTCTTCCTGCTGCAGCATCCACAGAACTCCCATCCTTTCATCTCTCCTCCTTGAGTATGCCAACCCCAGGAGGGGGACCATGCCCAAGTTGTTCAGAACACCGCCTTGATGCCTACAACTCCCAGTGCAACCAAGCACAGCCCCTGGGACCTGAGGGGGTGTCCGGGCATCATTCAGTCCTCCCGGAATCACATAATCCCTGGGGCCCTTCACAGCTGGACTCCACATTCAGCATGAATGCTTTGACGCATAGAACTGCTTGGCTCTTATACATAGACCTGATGAACAGCTATGAATGTGGGGATGGGGGACTTGTCACAACCTCCAATTTTATTTTAAAGAATAATAATAAAATTCATTCCAAACTCACATCCTTCACCCCCCCCCAAATGTTTGCCTTCCATCTCACTAAAATAGATACGCCTCCTTTCAATTGTTTAGATTTTTCCCCTAGAAAACCTTATAGGAATGAGACCATTAAATATGGTTGGTGTTAGTCACAGTTTTACTTAATACTGGTTCTTTTTAATCTTGCTTTTGTATTAAATAATTTCTCCAAAATAAAACAGAAACACTGGTCATTGCTGGTGGTTGATTTTTATCAGTTTAGCTTTCCTTTCCAGATGCTGTGGTTTTATGTGGTGTAAATGATGTGCTCATTACCAGAAGGAATGAGAAAGAAAGCGCTTCAGGGAGGTATATGTTCTATAAGCCTGTACACGGAGTAGCTATAAAGAGCCACGCTTTGTAAACTAGCCAGTAAAGTATCTTAGCTCTGCGGCAAAGGCTGGGAATGCAAACACTGAACTCCCTATCTGACCAGATGTGAACATTCCTAGTGGATGAGGAGTTCAGTCAACCAATAAAGTGTTTTCAATTTAAAGCCTAAAGCCATGATTATAATGTTAATGTTTTTTTTTTTTTGCCTTAGAAAGTACACTGAAACAGAGATACCCAAAAGTAAAGCAAATTATTCTACAAAAATATTCACCAAACCAACTCTTCATCTAGCCCATTTTTAGATTTCCACAACATAGTGTTAATTATATAAAATAGAATTTCATATGTGCTAAAATAGGTGCTTGCATATCTTTTGCCACTCTAAACCTCATCTAAATTGTGAGCTTAATTGCAGTGATCCTAAATATGATCAGAGAAGAGGCATCTGTTGTACAATTCTTTATCAAGGTGGTAACTCCCAAATAGTTTCCTCCTCCAGACGTAGGATGCGTGCACTCAAATGCTCAGTGATTGACACCAACTTAGCATGTGTGACACCAAATTCAACAGCACCTTGTCTCTAAATGAGATCATCATACTCATACCTTTGTACATGCCATCATTACCACAGATGTAAACACAAAGAAGACAGTCATCCCCAGCTCCGTGCTCTTTGTCCTTACGTGTTGTCACCAGTGGAGTCCTAATTCTTTTCTTTTGCTTATCACACCTTTTAATGGGGTTGCCTCTTTTTCACTCCCAAGCACCTGGCTAGACTCATCAGTGAATTGTTCGACTACTGAATGAACCTCAGATTCCCAAGCTCTTAATCCAAAGGCAGTTTACCATTAGCCCTCAACTCAGAGTCATGTCATTGTGGAGGTATAACTCACAAAGAACAAAAATATATCTGTTTTCTGTGAATTGTGTTCAAACTCACTGAGCTGGCTAGGATACACTGCGATTTACCCATTCAAACTTCCCCCAGAACATCGATGTAAACTTGTTTCCAACTAGGAGATCTCACAACTTTACTCCTGCCTGCTTTTTTAAAAAATTCTCCTAGACACTAGAAAATATGGTTTTAGCATCTTCCATAGCATCTAAAGAGTCAACAAAGATGTATTCATAAATTATGGCATTTTTATTTTAGATTTTTATTTCCACTTCTCAAATATTAGCTGTGACAAAGAATGTATCAAATTATAAACATAGCAACATTGGTCATCATTCAGTTGGTATTAACCTATTCAAAATTCACATGTTCAAAAGTACTTACTTCCTTCTTATATATTAGGCACTGCTCTAGTCACCAGAAATAGAGAGGAAAAGACAAACCAAGTTGTTTTTGCTTTCTACTGTTATCTTCTCTGGGTCATCATAGTCCAAACTTTGAAGTAGATTGTTAATTATACATACACATACACACACTCACTAACATAGATATTCCTTACAAAGGACATTTTTTCGTGCACATTTCTTTCTATTGACTATGAACATTTCATTCACCAGATCAGCAATTTGCCATGAGAGATATTCAGCTGTCTCTTTACTCCAATTCCTTATGTAAATACCAACAAATTAGTCTACAAACCCAGACCTTCCATCTTAGATAACTTATCATGGATGAAGTTGATTTCTTTGGGTGATTTCAAAGTAAATATTCAAATGCCTTTCGCAGAAATGGCTAAACAAATGGGCTGTCATTTCTGTATCCTAATAACATAAACACAAGTATTTGTACCTTGTTTTCTCACCCGTGCACATTGCGTTTTTTACTTTTATTTTTATTTTATTTATTTATTTATTTTTTTTGCGGTACCAGGGATTGAACCCAGGGGTGTTCTACCTCCGCGCTACACCCCCGGCCCTATTTTTTATAGTTTATTTTGAAACCGGGTCTCACGAAGTTGCGGAGGGCCTCACTAAGGAGAGAGAAAGAGAGAGACAGGGAGAGAGAGAGAGAGAGAGAGAGAGCGAGCTGAGGCTGGCCGCGAACCCGGATCCTCCAGTCTCCGCCTCCCAAAGTACTGGGATTACAAGCGTGCGCCACCACGCCCGGCTACTTTTATTTTTGATTCGCCTGTCTTTATGAAATTGTCATAAAAATGAAAGTGGCACGCAGTGACCTTGAATGATGGCTGTGAATGCCAACTCTGAATAACACAATGGAAAGATGTAAATGAGTTCAAGACTGGAATAAAAAGGCCTTACGGTAGGCACAGAAAACAGGAATCTGGCTCTTTGCCTAGAAAGAACTGTCAACATTAAATGTCATTTGGATTTCTCAATTCATTATGGAAAATGATATCATATACATTTAATTAATTTGTTTAAGAGACATTCTTTGCCTGTCTCCTCTCACATAGAACAAAATCAAACACTCACAGGACTCATTCCAATCCTTGTGGAACCTTCACACATTTGAAGTTTTAAAATTTCAATTTGTCAAATAAATTTTTCTCTTCCTTCTCTTTGACCCTTGGTGCTACATATAGTAGTAGTAAAATTAATTCCTGTTTTGTTCCCAAAGTACAATGTTTTTGTCCTTCTCAGATCTCTTATAATTAAGTAATCAGAAAAGTGTAAGGGATTACAAATGTGACTTTTCGACTCCTTAATTCCTCATCCAAATTAGACCTTTCAGGAAATATGTGTGTGTGTGTGTGTGTGTGTGTGTGTGTGTGTGTGTGTGTTTGTGTGCGTGTGTGTGTGTGTAATTTTAAATTTTACATATATATATAATTTATATAATTTTAAATGTTTTTGTCATAAATATGGGCAAATATAAGTGATGAACCAGCTTAATGCTAGAGATATTAAAACACAAAGAAATACTTTAAAATGCAAGTGAATTTATAAATCAACTTGGAAAACAGAAATATACATTTTCTTTAAAAAAGGAAAAACACCAAGTGGAGTATTCCTCATGTTGACAATCATTTTTATAAACAAGTGATAGAGATATGCCTGGAACAGACATTTTAGAGAGCTGAACTGAGAAGTAAAGCGCCCATTTAGATTTTGAGGTGAGCTTTGAAGAAACAGTTTTTCTTACATGAAAAATAAATAAAAGAGGAAATTTTAGAAATAGAATGATTAAAGGGTGGAAACTAATCTGCATAATAGCTAAATCATTGAGATGCCAATCAAAACAGGCTTGGGAATTACTTATTTGAATTGCCTTCTCCCTTTTATCTAGCTTGAAAAATATATACATACATTAATATATACATATATTAATGTATGTATATATTAATATATACATATATTGATGTATGCATATATTGATGTACATATATTAATATATGCATATATTAATGTATGTACATATTAATGAATATGAATATATGAAAGTGAACATCCCAATTGTAGATCTTATTTTACTACATCATTGTTCACACTGAGACATGTTTTTATCTATTATATTTAATTTTTTAAAAAGCATTCTTGTTATTTTGAGTCCTGGGAATTCTTTGAACTTATAGGAAGTAAAAATGAAAAGGGCATTAAACTACTTAGACTAAGATCAAAGTTCTTTAAATTGAAAAATGAGGCAGCTGGCTGCTTGGAATTCCAATTCGAACTCTATCTTTCCTCTTTGCTGTCATTATACAATGTTCTATTTCCTTCTACTCCACTGTAGGCTTTTCACAAGCTCAATAAACATAAAAATGCTGAATGATAAATATATTTCATTATATATATAGTTGTAACATGTGAGCCATCAAAGAAAACATTATTTATAAAAATTAGCCAATTCTCGATCCAAGGAGTTTCCAAGATGACGACTGAGGGAGATGTCACGTTGCGATCTCTGTGAGACTTGGATCTCAATTGCCAAGAAAGCAGCTTCTCGATAGAGAATAAAAGCAACAAAAAACTGAACTAAAGAACAAAAAATTTGAAACGCGATGGAATCAAAGCCAGAACACAAAACAGAGGACTGTAAAAAGCTCCAAGTGCCTTATCTAGGGAAGGGCGGCAGCACCATCTTGGCCAGTCTGTGCCAGTGGCTACCGGCATCGCAGCTTCCATACGCCACCAGAAAAGAAGCCAGAGACCTGTTGTGAGTCCAGCAACCACAGATCAGCAGAGACGAAAACAACAGTAATTCACCCCACATCCAGCAGAGACCTGAACGACGGTAGTGACAGCAGCTGCAATGATGCCAACTTGGCAGAACCACGCTGGCAAATACCAGCATTGCAGCTTCCACACACCGCCAACAAAGATGCCAGTGAGCTGCTGTAAACTCAGCAGCTGCAAATCAGCAGCAAGGAAGGTTAGCAGCAACTCGCTCCACACTTGGCAGAGACCTGAACAGCGGCGGCTGCAGCGGCACCATCTTGGTGGGACCACGCTGGTGGCTACCGGTACTGCGGCTTCCACACACCACCAATGAAGAGGCCAGCGACCTGTTGTAAATCCAGCAGCCGCAGATCAGCAGCAACGAAAGGGAGCAGCAACTCCCCGCACACTAGACAGAGACCCGAACTGCTGCATTGGCAGAAGCAGCAGTGGCGCCATCCTGGTCGGGTGGATCCATGGGTTACCAGCATTGTGGCTTCTGCAAGCCACCAACAAAGAAGCCAGGGACCCATTGTAAGACCAGCAACTGCAGATCATCAGCAACTAAAGCGAGCAGCATTTCACTCCACGCTTGGCAGAGACCCGAGTGCCCGGAGGCATGACCAGAACTTGTGGCAGCGGCTGAGCCCAGCCCCTCCCCTAGAGATTAAGAGCAGCACTCAACGAGACTGGAAGTCAATAAGCCCAAGGGGGAGACCACCCAGCATGGCAACAGGGACTCGTGAGGCTCGCAGGGTCTGAGACTTTGCGGATCACCCCTGTGGAGGTGGGAATGGGGCCTGCAGTGGGACACAGTAGATGCACAGATAAGCAGACAGCCCCCAGCGACATTTGGGTGGGACAGACCTACAGCTTGCAGGTCTCAGCATCCTTGCAGGGTTTCTGTGGATCACACAGGACACACAGTTGTGGTACCTGGGGAAAATTAGACCACCCCAGCCCTCTCTGTGGAAAGCGTGGAGCTCTATGTTTGCACAGTGGGTCAAAGCGACATCCGCCGCTTTTGTAGGCAAAGAGAGACACAAGCCCAGGTCCCCCTGCTGGAAATACCCACCACATGTGTAAACAGAGAGAGATGTAGGGACAGCCCAAGTGGAGAATGTGAAGACCCACACTTGCAGTGAGAGGAGCAATAGCAGCAGTGGTCGCCTGCACAGGCAGTGGGAGGCACCAGGCAAGGGTCCCAGTCACTGAAGGAGACCAAGGATTGGGCCTGCAAATGGTCATTATACTGTGCAAGTGAGAATAACCATTCAGTAAAGACTATTCACCTTTAAGGCTACCTAGTAGCAAATATCTACCTCCAGAATAAGATACTATAAAGGGAGAGAGATTAGACATAGAAAACATACAGAGTGAGAGAGAACTACCAAAAGCAACAAAGATATGAACTTAGAAAACATGAAGTCATGAGAAGAAAGAATAGCAAAGAAACAATGACTTCCCGCAACTCCACAAAAACAGAACCCGCCAACACAGAAGTTCAAATATTGCCAGAAGGACAATTCAGAACTTTAATAGTAGAAATGATACAGGATTTCCGAAAAGAATTCAGAGAGAGCCTGAAAGTAATGAAGGATCAAACAAGTAAAAAATCTGACACCGTGAACAGGAATAAAAAAGAAGCTCTGAAAAAAGTGTAAGATGCAATAATTGAAATGAAAGCATCAATACAAACTGTCAACAATAGACTAGACCACATGGAAAAGAGAATCTCACTCTTGGAAGATGACCTCTCCAAAAATGAAAACTGTATATCATTTAAAAAAAACAATTCAACAGCATGAATTGGACATTGAAGAGATCTCAGCCAATCTTATAAGAGTAAACCTAAGAATAATAGGCATAGAAGAGGGAATACAAGCTGAAACCAAAATAATCAATAATCTTCTCAGAGAAGTAATATTAGAAAATTATCCAAACATAGAAAAAGAGGTTGACACAAAGGTACAGGAAACATATAGAACCCCTAATAGACAAGATCAGAGAAGAGGTTCACCATGCCACATAATAATCAAATTGACTAATGTAGAGGCCAAGGAGAGAATTTTAAAGACAACAAGAATAAAAAACCAAGTAACATTCAGAGGCAATGTAATAAGAATCACTTTTTGACTTCCCAAACCAAGTCATGAAAGCCAGGAAGGACTGGAGCGACATATTCCAAACTCTGAAAGAAAACAACTTCCAGCCAAGATTTATCCACCCAGAAAAGATATCCATCAAATTTGATGGGGAAATTAAAACCTTCCACGACAAACAGAAGCTGAAAGACTTAGTGTCTTCCAAACCAGCACTAGAGAAAATGTTCAAAGAGATTAATTACAAAGAAGAAATAATAAAGAAATGCCAGAACCAGAGAAACAATGATTACCATCAAACAAACAACTAGGCAAAGAACAAACACTACCTCAAACAGAAATTAAAACTCAAAATGTTAGGAATTAAAACTCATCTCTCAATAATCACGCTGAATATAAATGGCCTCAACTCCCCAATCAAAAGACATAAGGTGGCAAAATGGATTAAAAATCACAGTCCATCTATATGCTGCCTGCAAGAAACACACCTTACAAGTAAAGATATGCACAAACTAAAGGTGAAGGGGTGGAGCAAGGTAATCCACGCTAATGGAACTCGAAAACAAGCAGGAGTAGCAATTATGATAGACAAATTAGACTTCAAACCTAAACTTAACAGAAGAGACAAAGAAGGCCATTTCTTACTGGTAAAAGGAACAATCCTGCAAGAGGATATAACAATAGCCAACATTTATGCCCCAAACATAGGTGCAACCACTTTCACAAAAGAAACTCTTCGTGACATTAAATCACACATAGATCCCAATACAATAATATTGGGAGACTTCAACACCCCTCTCGCACCACTAGATCAATCTTCAAGACAAAAGGTCAGTAAAGATGCCTCAGACCTAAGGAACACCATAAACTAATGGACCTAGTAGACACATACAGAATATTCCACCCAACTACAGCTGAATTCACATTTTTTTCAGATGCTCATGGAACCTTCTCTAAAATAGACCTTATTCTAGGCCACAAAGTGAGTACTAGCAAGTTAAAAAAAATGTGATATAATCTCCTGCATCTTTTCAGACCATAATAGAATGAAACTAGAAATCAACTATAAGAAAACCCAGAGAAACCTCATAAACATGTGGAGTCTGAACACCACACTGCTGAATGAGGAAAGGGTCACAGAAGAATAGTATGAAAATCTATTAAAAAAAATGAATACTCTATGTTTAACACTGTGGAAAAACTAACAGGTTAACTAGTATGTGCAAAGCAAAATATTAGGAAAGAAGAATTGCAAAAATGTGAACCAAAGTCATGGAAACATTGATTTCTTTTTCCTTTATATGCCCTTTTGCAAGGTATATGACATAGGCTGAACATCCGGGCAAATATCATGGTACATGGTTACACCAAATTGGAGAGAGATCAGCAATACTCATGACAGTGCTCTGGAACTAGTAATACAAAAATTAAACAGATCAAGTTCCAGAATCCTAGAGATAAGAAATCAAAGAATTAAGCAAAATGTTTTTTTCACAAATATATTCTGCTAATTTGCTCTGCCCCGTGGCACAGAAGTCTAAGAAGACAAGCAACAAGGGATTAAAAAGCTAAACAAAAAAGCTGTCTCACTGTTCCTAGGAGACAGTGGGAACTCTTCTTCCCTGGGAGGAGTTCAGATTCCCGAAGGGGAAGCCACAGGTAAAGACCCAGGGATCTCAGCTGGAATCCTTTGGATGCTATGCCTTTGGAGGACAGTGAGAGGTATATGCATTCTTTATAATATTTATGTCTATCATTATCAAACATAAAAACCAATAAAGCTCACTCTCTGAGTGAGAAAGCTAATAACTGCATTCTCTCTCCCCAAAATAAAGGATAAAGTCTCTTTAGAACAAAATATTACAGAGAGTTTATATTTATTTTTTACCCTGTGTTGCTTTTAGTAACTGAAAAGGCAGAAGAAGAAATAGAAAGTAAAAACAGATACACAGGCAACAGATGCTAAATTATTCAGAAAAGGACTTTGAACTTGCTATAACTAATATATTCAAGAAAATAAAGTAACAGAAGAAAAAACTAAATGAAAAGATTCTTATTTTTGCTAGACACATGGAATTTATTTTAAAAAGGGAATCTGTGGAAAATCTAGAAGCAAAACCCAAAAGCTGAAATTAATAATTTCCAGAGATGATTTTAATGCAGATTAGTCATAGTAGAAAATAGGATTAGTGATCTGGAAAAGAAGACAATAGAAAATATCCAGCCTAAAGCAAAGAGGGAAAAAGTGTGAAAAGAAAAAGAAATAAAATAAGAAAAAAGAAAGGAAGCAAATAGAGTACATAATAGAAGCATTATGCTATAAGATAAATCTAATATTTATCTAAGTGGAGTTTATAAATGTAGAAAAGAAAATAAGCAGAAATATTGAAGATACAAAATAGAAATTTGTAAAAGCAAGGAAGACTGAGTTATTGAGTCAAAAGCTTTGTGATTACCAAACAAGGTGAATCAAAAGAAAACTTCATCTATGCAGATAATCACAAGACTGCTGACCAAGAAAATTAGACAGGCAGATAGATGAGAAATATATAGATGATAGATAGATAAATCATAGATATAGGTGATAGATGATAGATGATGATGATGATAGATGATAGATAGATAGATGATAGATAGATGATAGATTGATTGAGAGATAGATAGATAGATGATAGATGATAGATAGTTGATACATGATGACAGATAGATAATAGATGATAGATGATAGATAGATAGACAGATGATAGATAATAGATGATAGATAGATGATTGATAGACAGATAGATGATGATAGATAGATGATAGACAGATGATAGATGATGATAGATAGATGATAGATGATAGATACATAGATAGATGACAGATACATAGATAGATGATAGATAGATGATAGACAGGTAAATGATAGATAGATACATGATAGATAGATAGATAAATAGATAATAGATAAATAGATATAGATATTCCAGTGAGGGGGACACATTATCTCAAAGAACATAATTTGAGATTGAGGATTTACTTTATAAGAAAATATTTGTAAGCTGGAAAACTAATACATGCACCTTAAATAGTGAAAGAAAATCATTGCCTAATTAGAATTTTATGCTAAATGAAAGTCCAGTTAAAATGGCTGCCAAGCTGAGCATGGTGGTGTGCACTTGTAATCCCAGTACTTGGGAGGCTGAGACAGGAGGATCGCAGGTTCACGGCCAGCCTCAGCTACTTAGTGAGGCCCTCCGTAACATAGTGAGACCCTGTTTCAAAATAAGGAATAAAATATAGGGCTGGGGTGTAGCTCGGAGGTAGAATGCCTTTGGGTTCAATCCCAAGCAGCACAAAAAAAAAAGGCTTTCAAATAATGATATTCTCAGATAAACCAAAACTAAGAAAATTCTTGACAAGAAAACTAATATTAAAAGAAATATTAAGTAAAATTCTGTATGCAAATTGAAGAAGATCCCAGACTAAAACAGAGTCAGGAAGACATGAAGAATGAAGGTAAAGACAAAAACATAAAAGCATGTTGCCCATAAAAATCAGTAACAATAATGTCCCGAGAAAGAGCATATGCACAGTATAATTATCCATAAAAACTACGTAAAGTCAGGACATGAATAGAAACAAATATCACAAGATGTTAGAAACTTGTAGGTTTTGATAGCAATACCAATTTCTATTAAATTATATAAAATCAAGAAGTGTATGCTTTAATCTCTAATACGGTAGTTCCCAACAAGGGAACATTTGACAGCTCATAGAACATTTGGTAATGTCAGGAGACACATTCATTTGTCATCAGTGGGAATGGAAGTGTTACTGGGATCTAGTGAAGAGAGGCCATGGATGTTGCTACACATCTTAAAATGCACATAATACCCGCCATAGTAAAGGGTGATCTGGCTTGCAATATCGATATTTCCAGCCAAGGGAAAATATCCTGAAGTAGGTACTGAAAAGAAGATATATATAATATGCATGTTAAAGTGTCATCTTAAAACTGTTCAATCAAAACAGAGAAAAATAGCTATGAAATAGTTCCAAAAAGAAGCAAAAAAATAACACATGTAAATCAAGATATATAAGAAGTCATATTAAATATAAATGGCATAAATATCTTAATTAAAAGATCAAGGTTGTCAGACAAGACAAAAATTAAATGTTTACTGCTTAAGACACATGCAAGTCAAAGGAATAGGATGATCTGATTTAAAAGAAAGGTGAGAAATTCATGTCAACTTTACTAAATTCTCAGACCTCAGCTACATTTTAACATGATGTGTATGGCATGTTTTAATATTAGCATTCATACATTATCAAGTAGTAATATATCAACCTAGTGTCTTCTTTATGAACATAATAAAACCCCAAAATATAAATTTAAAAATCACTTATTTAATGTTACAGAAAAACCAATATGAGCCGGATGTGGTGGCGCATGCTTGTAATCCCAGTACTTGGGAGGCTGAAACCAGAGGATCCGGGTTCGCGGCCAGCCTCAGCTACTTAGTGAGGTCCTCTGAAACTTAGTGAGACCCTGTTTCAAAATAAAGAATAAAAAATAGGGCTGGGGGTGTAGCTCGGAGGTAGAATGCCCCTGCATTCAATCCCCAGTACCTCCAAAAAAAAAAAAAAAAGAAAAACAATATAGAAAGAAAAGATTTGAGAAGGTGTACCTTTTACAACACAAGAAGCATAGGAAGGGAGCTACATATTCACTCTTCCTTTAGCAAATTAACACATTTACTAAATCACAATGCAGTAGGATAGAGTTCAAAAGGAGAGTAGCATTTTTTTTTCTCAGTTAAAAAGTAGGAGGGTAGGATCTAGGACAATTAGAAATCAAGCTGTATATACCTAGAAGTGATTTAAAATCACAACAGAAGTTTAAAATCTGCTTATAAATTCCCCCAGGTTATAAATCCCTGTTTACAAATCCCCCTCCTAAATTCATATGTATGAAGTTTGAGGACTAGAATGGTACCCCCAAATGCACAAGAATACAGAAGTGGGGAGATTAAAATCCTATTAGAAGCCAGGAGTGGTGGTGCATGCTTGTAATCCCAATACTTGGGAGGCTGAGACTAGAGGATCCAGGTTTGTGGCCAGCCTCAACTACATAGTGAAGCCTTCCGCAACTTAGTGAGACCCTGTTTCAAAACAAAGAATAAAAAATAGGGCTGGGGGTGTAGCTTGGAGGTAGAATGCCCCTGGGTTCAATCCCCAGTACCGCCAAAAAAAAAAAAATAATAATCCTATCAGAGGTATCAACAACCATCTGAAACTAGAGACCAGAGATTGGAGTTCACGTCCTGCCAAGGCAAAGAGGCCTTGGTATAGGCACTGACAGTAGCATAGAAAGAGGGGATTGGGGTGATGTTAGCAACCCAATATGTGGGCAGCCATTAAGAGGTGAGTTGCCTGTAGTTAATTTACAAACAATAAAGCTAACTCCCAATGGGCCTGTGGTATCACATTGCACAGATAATTCTAAGCAATGTCTGTGACACAGCTCTCCTCATAGTGGGGCTTACCACTTCTACAGCACCACTGTCCTCTGCCCCAACCCACAGCACCCAGAATCTTCATTTGTACCTCTACAACCACGCTGTGAGATAAAGAGCCATGCCGTAAGAGTAAACCAGATTCTCTAGACAGAAAGATACCACCTAGAAGAAAGAAATTTAAAAGTGAAGAGTAGCTCTTGCAAGCCGATAAGAACAAGGCTACCCTCTGATAATCCTTCTCAGGTGACAACAGACTGCAGCCCCAGTTCAATCTGCCAACTGTTCATGCACATAAAGCTTTCCTGGAGCACAGCCCACACTAAGCACGTACCTATTATCTACGCTACTTGTGCACCGCCATTTCAGAGGTGAACAGTTAGGACAGAGACCTTCTGGCCCACAAAACCTAAGCATTTGCTTTTATTCCTTTACCAAAAAAATTTTAAAAAAAGTTTGCCAGTCCCTGCTATAATGTTTGAAAGATTTTATCTTGAATAAAACATTCCTCTGTACCTGGATTGCTCTACTCTTTATAACCTATATTCCATTCTTCAAAGTTCATATTTTCATCTAAACATCTCTTAATATTTTAAGGAAAGATTTGTAATTTTTTCAATTGATCACTTAGAGGATCGGATAAGTTAAGAGAGTCAAGAACAATGGAATTCCATTTGTCCTGAAGTTTATAATTTATGATTCAACTCATTTTTATGCTTGGGTTTGTATTTTTTGTTTTAACTTGGGTTCAAAAAATTTCTAAGCAATGTTCAACAATTTTGATCAACACTGACTAAAATGCATTAGATTCCAAGTGAGATGACCACTTATGACCAAGTTCTAAATCTGGTCTTTTGGTCTTGGAGTGGACCTGGATCACTGGATTCCTGAGATTACAGATTCTGTCTGGCAGACTGGGATTTCTCAGCTTTCATAGTCCTGTGGGCAAAACCTTATAACGATGCTCTTCCTATTTATAAAGAATGCATTTTAATTGACAAAAATTGTATATATTTATTACCTATATCAGGATATGATTAATTTTGTGTTCGCTGTGAAATTGTAAATGGAACTAATCAACATATGTATTACCTCACACACTTGTCATTTGTTGTAGTGAGAACATCTAAAATCTATTCTTCTAGTAATTTTCAAGAATACGATGCATTTATAATGAATGACAGTGGCCACCTTGTACAATAGATCTCTTGAACTTATTCCTCCTATCTAAATGAAATCCTGTATCTTTTGAACAGCATGTCCCTGGCTCTTTTACTGGCTCTACACCCCAGGAATGTCCTAATGTGATTAAGAAATAGAGTAGCAAAGGGTTATGGGTAAGGTCTCACTGCCACTACACGGAGAGCCGGTGCTTGTGAGGTTCGCACTAAGGCTTCCCTGAAGTACTGTTTTTATTACATTTTCAATTTAGTGATTTGTAATCACATCTTAAAAGACATTTGTTTCTTCCTCTTTAAATGAAAACCAAATTATCACTCTCTACCCATTTGTGATTTACAAAGCAACTTCAAAATCTAACTTAATTATACAAACGTGCTCTCAAAATGATCCTCCAAATGCCCTATCTACCATGTCACTTTTATTTATAATATATCATTTTATATATAACTTGACATTTTACATATAAACAAAATTGTTCATATATATTAACATTTCCCTTACATCTAAAGAAAATATATACTACTGAAGCCAGATTGCTTATAAACTTTCTATTCTTTCTCCTAGGAGAGTAAAAAAAAAAAAAGCTAGCTCGGCTTTCTATCAGATATTAAAATTATGCTTAAAATTATGTTTGCACTTAAAATCTTCAACAAATGTATTTATAAATAAACTCATATTCATATCTTACTTAGAATTTTACTGTAGGTTTTATAATCGATGTTTCTCCTTTATTATTAATAATTTTGGGAGATGCATTTTAAAAATTCACAAAATCTCTATTAACCTTTCATGAAAAGGTTAATTGAGAGAATAATCTCTATTCATAATAATATTCACTTGAGTCAAGAAGTTTGAAGGGAGACATGGCATAATGAATAATGTGCTTTGAAGCAGAATACTTCTGAAAGCCTAAGATGCATTTGATCCCATTGGATTAATTGGGGCTTAGCAGCGATTTGCCTGAGCTCAAATATAGCACACGATTCTAAGGAGTCTGTTGCCTGACTAATATAATATATGGAAAAAATATTTTTTTTTTCTGTCAGTGCTCAGGAATGGAGGAGAGAAGGAAAAGAGTAGGAAAAAATGTAACTGGAAAATCCCAAAATATTGCGATCAGACTTGAGCTCTGTTTGGAAATATATGGACACACAGAATATCTTGGAATGTAGAATTCTGGTAGACATTCACTTTGAAGATTAATTAGTTAAAAGATAAATTGTATTTTAGGCTGGATGTGGTGACTCATGCTTGTAATCACAATACTTGGGAAGCTGAGACAGGAGGATCACAGGTTCAAGGCCAGACTGAACAATTTAGACCCTCAGCAAGTTAGTGAAATCCTGTTTCAAAATAAAAATAAAATAAGGATTGCGTTGTAGCTCAGAGGTAAAATATCCTGGGTTCAATCTCAAATACCAAAACAAAATTATTTGAAGTGTGTTTAAGAAATAGTTGTTGTGTAACTCAACATTGCTATAGTAACAAAGGATATCTATTTATGACTATTGTAAATCATCATGTGTATTTACTTTTCACTTATGATTTACACTGCAAATGAATTGATAGATAGACAGATATACTCTTTTTAAAATGACCTGAGTTAGTGTTAATTGGATGAGATAGAACAAACTTTAAACCTCAGAGTCATTGAAGCAAGGCAAAGAAACCCCAGAATATTACCAGGTTTATACACCATGTTGCTATCTGAGCATTTTTAATATTTTAATCATTCAAAACACATAACCAACTAAAGAACGACTAGAGATTTCCTAGTTTTCCCTTTCATCAGTTGCCTTCATGTTACCTGACTGAATTTAAAAAAATACAATAATAAAAAATCGCTGTTTACTAAGTGCCTACGATATGTTAGATTTCAAGTGTGCCACATACATTAATTTATTTTACTCTCCAAACAAATCTAAGAGTCAGGTAATTTGAGTACCGCATTTTAAAGATAAGCACATTTTAATTCACAGAGAGTACAGCTAATTTACTCAGGAACACACAGTTAGTGAAAGATTAAATCCCATGTACAACACGCAGCCTGGCCAACAAGTCACCTGGCTACCTTCTCTTACCAATCTATCTGGCTTCTTTGACTGGCAGTAGTTTCTGGCTCATTTGATGTTTTATTTTAGGAAAGCTAATGTTCCCACATCACCCTTAAGTGAATAACTTCAAAGAACTAAAATTTCAAGACTCTATTATCGCCTGAGTGATCTTTAGCACCTATAGAGTTAGCATGATATCGCTGACATTGTATAAAATGTGTGTCAAATGTGACCAGAAAAATACAATTTGTAAAAGCCAGGCAGCGTAAAAAATAGTTTAACAGATTCTTCTTCATGTGTGATGTCAGTAAAAAAATAAAGACCATAAATTAATAATATGTAAGAACATGTATTTGACTTGAGATAGGGATAATAAAAAAATTCATGAAAGCAGCATTTGCTCTTTCTTGGAGAGAAACACTCACAATGCTCTGGTGTGATAAAGGGCAATTCAGAAGAAAAAATGTCATTGTTTCTTAAAAAAAAGAGAGGAATGTGAAAGAAAGGAAGAAATAATATATTTTTCAACTGTCTCATTTAAGATGGGCCCCAGAACCACTGAAGGCAGTACTCCATTAGAATTTCACAAATGCTTACTATATTCTTGCGTCTTTACTGAAGGCGTTCCAGACTGGTGAGAGGAATCCTGAAGGAGGAGGAGGATCACTGAGAGAGAATCTATACAATACTGCTTCTGTGTGTGAACTTGGATCCAGATGAGCAAAATGAGTTCTTTGAGCAAGAATTAAGGCAGGGCCTGAGAGAAACCAGGCTGTGCAGCAGTTCTACAATGTGCAAAGTAAATACTAATAACAACGCTGACAAGAAAATCTAAGCAAACAAAACAACTTGGGAAGGAAATATAGAAAACTGGGGTTCATACGGGTGTCAGTGTTGAATATTGTTTTTCATTTCCAGACCGTGTATCCATATGTGGACGACTTGAAGTTTCATCCATATTCACTGGAGGGCAGAATTAAGAAACCCTTTCTAAATGGGGTGTGGTGCCGGGCGTGGTGGCACACACTTGTAATCCCAGTACTTTGGGAGGCAGAGACTGGAGGATCCGGGTTCGCGGCCAGCCTCAGCTCGCTCTCTCTCTCTCTCTCTCTCTCTCTACCTAGTGAGGCCCTCTGCAACTTCGTGAGACCCAGTTTCAAAATAAAGTATAAAAAATAGGGCCGGGGGTGTAGAACACCCCTGGGTTCAATCCCCAGTACCGCAAAAATAAATAAATAAATAAATAAATAAATAAATAAATAAATAAATGGGGTGTGGTGGTGTAATCTATAACCCCAGTACTTGGGAGGCTGAGACAGGAGAATTACAGACTCAAGGCCAGCCTCAGCAATTTAGCAAGATCCTCAGCAACTCAGAGAGACCTTGTCTCAAAATAAAAAATAAAATAGGGCTGGGGTATGTAGCTCAGAGGTAGAATGCCCCTGGGTGCAGCCTTGAGTAGGAAGAATTTATTTCTTAGTACAGATATTCAAGCAGAGTAACTAAAGGTAGGACGGGTGGGACCACTCATGATGATTCAAATATTTTATGAAGTGATCTTTGTAATGAATACATTCATAAACACGTAATACTAGAATTATGTATTCTTACAAGCTATTTACAAGATAATCTTATTACCCATTCCATACCCCCATTCCTACACACTTAGTTTTCTAAAGAAATTCACAAAGCAGAGTTTGGAAAAGCTGCCAGAGATTTCACCCATGGTCAGCTGCTCGTCTACACTTGTCTTTATTTCTCTTGTCCACCCTGGCAGTTCCTCAGAAGACTTCAGAACTCCGTGAAGACCTAGAGGAATTCTGTCCACCTGGGAATTTATTTTCAGGTCTTGAAATCAATCCAGGTCTGAATTGTATTCAAAGCAACAGCCAATTAGCAGATTCCCCACCAGCCTGCAGGGCACCTGGGGAAACCTAGATTGACACAGAACCATCTACATCATTTGGAAATATGTTTTAATGAGGTGCTTTTCTATGGGAAAAGTCTTGATACTAATTAAAGAAGAAGCCAAGAATTTTTTTTGCAGTTTTTTTTAAATGATTTGGGGAGGCCTTTTCAGCTATAAAAGTGGTGAAAATATGACTCTGATTTGGACAAACATCAGGCACAATTTGCAGTATGGCTAATACACACCCCAAAGAAAGCATTGTAGAAGATATATATTTTACTTTGTAAGCCAAGTTCTCAAATAGGAGGTTTCAGTTTGAGAGAAACACGTGGATTCATAATTTATCACATTACTGGAATTCGCAGTTTTAAAACTGAAACCCACTGAACTGTTGTACTAGCTGGAAAATGATAGCTGAGCTCATTTTAGAGCCTCTCCCGTCAAAGCGGAAGCTAGAACTGTGCAAACATACAAAAAATATATATATTTTTTGTTCTCTTGAGCTGCTTCTAAATTTACCCTAGAAAGTGCTTTGAGAAAGTTGCTACATTTTGCCAGCAGTAAAGATGATTTTCAGATAATGAGTTCAAAAGTTGAAGGTTCATTTCTAACTTACAAAGCTGTTATGCCTGTATGGTTAGTGGAGTCTTTTTCTTCAGACAAGGCGGCCCCGCTTCCATGCTACCGTAGACCTTAGTTATCATGGAGACGTATTATGTCTAACAAATGTGAAGAAATGTCTTTAGCTATCTACTTCCCTTATTTCATGACATACATTTTCAATTGTGTTGTTAAAAATAAGATTAAAGAATGAAGAAATAGCTCAAGAGAGTTCCTAATTATCATAGAGGTTATTTTGCTAGATTAATGTTAATCCCATGCTAGTTCTGTGAATCTTAATTCTGTAAAGGATCTGGGCCAATTTTAATTTATACTTATCTTTAGGTACTGCTACTGTACTATACCAAAAAAGGGTAGAATATACATTATGATATATGTCATATAATATGTATATATAACAATGTCATAAAACAATAGAGTCTCTCAATTCATTACAAAATTATATTGTAAATGCTGTTAGTTGAATAAATACTTCTTCCACTTCCCTTTTTTTTTGTGAAACTAGGGATTGAACCCAGGGGCATTCTATCCCTGAGCTACACCCCCAGTCCTTTCTGTGTGTGCATGTGGTACTAGGGATTGAACCCAGGGGCATCCTACTACTGAGCTACACCCCCAGCCCTATTTTATTTTTTATTTTGAAACAGGGTCTCACAAAGTTGCAGAGGGTCTCACTAAGTTGCTGAGGCTGGTCTTGAACCTGTGATCCTCCTGTCTCAGCCTCCCAAGTACTGGGATTACATTTTGCACCAACACTCCTGGCTCACTCCCAGTCCTTTTTACTTTTTGTTTTGAAACAGGGTCTTGCTAGGTTACTGAGAGTCTTGCTAAGTTGCTGAGGCTGGCCTCGAACCTGCCATCCTCCTGTCTCTGCCTCTCAGAATGAATCCTTCTTGAGCAGTAGGCTTCAGACACTGAGCTAGCCATTGGAGATGAACTATGAAAGTTTCTATGATTTGGCCCCTCTCCTTAAGGAGTTGAAACCTTGGTAGGGGAGACAGACTTGTACAAAAATAATTACAATGCTTTATTAAAATTTTTATTACAACCCCGAAAGATCATTAACAAGATAGTTATGAGCAATAAGAAGGGGAATTAGGAAAAGCCTGATGGAAGAGATTATATGAGTTAAAAAAATCAGTAGAGTTTTTCAGGAAGACCAAGCTAAAACTTAGTGCACATGTCATGAAGTAAAAAACTGTGATCCATAATTAAGAGAAACACCAGACAATAAAAGTAGACCAACAGGCCCATTCAGAGGTCTGGAGTTTAAAACAACTGTGTGCATGTATGTCACTATCACGATGAACTACATTATGATGTGAGGCTATAATGCACCAATAAAAGTATAAAAATAAAAACACCAACTGTCAATATGTAAATGTGTAAATATATATGACAACAAAGGATTGTCATGAAGTAATAGATAATCTTAGGACAAATATAGATCATCCTTGTGCCTCCCTAAAAGTTGAAGATGCAAAAACTGAAAAACTTAATTATGCATCATTCATGCTTAACAGCAGGCATGACACTACTGGAAAAAAAATGATGAAACTCAGATGACAGAACAATGAAAGAAATTGTGTTTCTTATTTTGCTGATGAAATAGAATTTCTCATTTTATAAAGCCAAGAAAAACAGTAAGGATTCAAAAACATCAAATGTGCCTTTTTAAATTTCTCTACAATAAAAAAGGGATTAACCAATTAGACCACAGTCTTGGAAGAATACTTATGTAAGTTATATTACATATTAACACATGGTACATTATATATTAGCCATTATGGTTAGATGTAGAATGTCCCCTGAAGAGGTCATGTATTAATGTCCAGAGTTGCTATAATTATGTCATGCATGTTGTAATCGCATCAGTGTGTATATCCAGTGTGATTGGTTTACCTGACTGTAACATAGGCAGGTGGGGTGTGGCCAGAGAAGGTGGGTCACTGGGGTGTGGCTTTAGGGACTCCGCTTTTGTCTTTGAATCCCCTTGCTTGTTTGCTCTCTGGCTTCCAGCCTCCATGATGTGAGAGCAGAGCCCTTGCTCTCCCTCTGTCTGCTTCCCACTGCCATGCCCTGAGCTCCACAGATGTAACCCGGCCTCACATGGACTGAAACTCTGAGATCTCAAAAAAATGATGAGCAAACAAATCTTTCTTCCTCTAAGTTGTGTAGTCAGTCGTCTTGGATTACAGTAGTAAGAATGTTGACCTAGAGAACCACTCAGAAAGAAGTTACTGGAAACCTCTTATTACAAGGTTTATTTTTTTGGGGGGGTCTTTCTAACATTTATTAAATAAAGAAGTCACATGACACCCCTACAAATCCAAACCCATAGCCAATAAAAATAAGCAAAGGTATAAATCTGTAGATTAACATAAAAGTTAAAATGACAATAAAATGCTAAGACAAAAGAATGTATTTAAATTCAAATGTGGACTCCATATGACTCCAGTACTTTCATAGGAAAAAAAAAAACCCGGAGAGTTTTTTTTATGAGTGTTTTCTTTTTTTTTTTAACTTTTTATGTTCATTTATTGGTGCATTGTACTTATACGTTTTGATATATGTCAGGGTATGAACACCATACATGCACACATTGCACATTTAGCCCTCCCTCCAATCCCACCCTATTCCCTCCCCCTTCATGCTCTGGATAGTGATTGAGTCTTATAGGTTTGTGTATGTACATCATGTGCTATAGTGTGTTTCCCTCCACTCCCCTCCCAACTCCCTCAGTTAGGTCACCTTCTTTGTCCATCTGAAGATTTCTTCTTCTTCCCTTCTAAGTCCCTTCTATGTCCCATTCTATCTAGCTCCCACAGATTAGGGGGAGCATCCGATTTATTAAAGACAAATAAAAAATTTGACACTGAAACAATAAAAGATTTTTGAAATAATTTTGTTTTAACTAAATATGACACCATTTCTGAATGTCTAAAAAAATTTCGAGGGAAAATTAGCTAAGGCAAAATACTCTATGAGACACACTCCGGGAATAATAGTGAACAGATGTCTTGATGAAGCAGACCAAAGCTAAGTCTAAATTAAATGCTCTGTGTGGGAGAAATTTTAGGTAATGATTAGATATATGACTGATGAGAAATTAATACTGGAAGAAAGTCAAAAAAGTATTTCTAAATCAGGAAATACGATATGTGAAAATCATGTAGGTTGAAGGTCAATATGTCTAAATCTTTTCACATTTTCCTTTGTAAAGCATAATCATTGTGAAATTTTGAAGGATATATAATGTTGAATATCACACAGTATATCTTTAATTGTACAAATGTACATACACCGTATAAAAAGTCCTCTGTTAAGGATTTTTAATTCTACGTCTTTGTAAGGCAGATGAATTAATGTTACTGTGGGAATTTCAACTTTGGAATTTCCTGACTCTTGCATGCTTAATTTCTCAACCTTCATGTTCCAATAACAGATCTGAACATTTCTATCTGCTCAAGATGTTTCCAGGATGTCGCATTTAACATTTTATTTAAAAAATAATTTGAGAGGGAAGAGACAAAGAAGCATAAAGAATCGGAATCTGTCCTGTTGATTACCAGCAGATCTCTTTTATTAAATTGTTGGATGAGACTATGAAAAGGAATCAACACCCACAGCAGTGACAGAAGGTGGAAAAGTGACAGAAAAACAATGACGATTTAGACATGAAAATGTGTGAAAAAGCCTCAGATGCCGGGAGATAATGTCCAAACGATCCAGCTTAATAATTAATAGCTGAAGAGAAAAACACAAAGGACTTTATATTAAGTACATTTTCACTGACTTAAAGCAAAACGACATTTTGAGATCATTTATATGCACAGAAAGCTAGTTTCCAGAAGGAGGTATGATGCTTAGGACTTCCAAGTAAACTTTTGGAATATCATTGCACCTAGCTCATGAAGGATTTGGCATGCGAAGGGAGTAACAGAGGTGCTTCCAGGTGAATCCCAGCCTGCCTGATCTCCACTAAATTGCTTCGACTAGGACAAGTGGTGGAAAGGACGGTGTGGTTATGGGTCTGTCATGTGGATAAGAGAACCTCATATTTGGAGGCCCTGGGGTCTGATTGGAAACACTATATTTTTAACAACTGAGGCTCATAAGATTTTACCTTCCTGCTAATCAGGTTCTTGGAAGGGATCTCAGAGCAGATGTGCTGGAGATGGCTCTGCACACAGCATTTGCCGACGCCAGTGGGGCTCCTGATTCTCATTGGCCCACCCCCGGTCACACTAGACATCACTGCATCTGCTCTCCAGCGCTGAATATTCAAAACATATATGTAATCAATCTCCTTCTCTCGTGAATCATAATGCAAGTGACAGAAAAGATGAATGGGACCTACAGCGAGGAACATGTGTGTATTAGCATTCAGCATCCCAAAGTTGTTGGTGAGATAGAAAATGATCCATTCTTAAAAAGCATTTGTGATTAATTTCTTTTTACTTTTCCTCTATCCTGCCCCCTGATTTTAATATGTGTAGAATTTTTAGTGAAATGTTAATGAAAAATTGTGTGTTTTCATTTCAATAAATGAAAACAAGTTTTTAACTAAAAAAAAAAAAACTTTTGACAAGTCAGGTGTGTTGGTATACACCTGTAATCCCAGGACTTGGGAGGCTGAGACCAGGAGATCACAGGTTCAAGAGGAGCCCCAGCAATGCAGTGAGACTCTCAGCAACCTAGCGGGACCCTGTTTCCAAAACCAAAAATAATTTCTTAAAAAAAAGGGTTGTGGGTATAGCTCGGAGGTAGAATGCCTCTGGATTCAATCCCCAGTACACAAAAAAGAAACCCCTTAAATTAAGAAATGTTATTTTCATCATTATCATATAAAGACTTATTAAAGATCAACTTTGCTGACAAAATATAAGCAGAAATAAATGCTGACATTCTTTATCAAGATTCTCTGAAGACAAAAACTACTGAACACATTAACACATTTTGGTGACCAAATGTCTGTTTACTCTGTCCAAACAGCATAGTGCAGTAGACCATGAACACTCGTTGTGTCCCTCTTCCTGTCTCTTTGAATGTCTTCTCTCCTCCCAGATATAACAGAGTCCTGACTGGTGCTTGCTCTCTCTCTCTCTCTCTCTCTCTCTCTCTCAGATGAGAAGCCTTCCCTGACTGCTGCTCAAGCTCTGGGTTTTGCCTCACACTGCACTCATATAATCAAATATTAATTGAACATGCAATCATTTAGATAGACTTGAAATTAGAAGGTTACCATCACTGCTCTCAAATATTTAAATCTAGTAGAAGAGAAAGTGCATGCATGCAAATAACTATAACCAATTATCCAAAAGCAATGTGTGGCACAAAATGTGATGAAAAACATTTTGGAAATTGAAGGAAAAGAAATGAACAAAAGCAGAGATGAGGGAAAATATGCTAAAAACAACAACAAAGCAAAATAGAAATCGTGGAGGCAGGAAGATTCAAGGCATCCGTGGAGATGACAATTCTGTTGGACTGGAATATAGTGGTGGAGGGAAGAGGTCATTGCGGCACTCTGGTTCTAAATCATAAAAGGTCCTGGGTGGAGAATGGAGACGTCCTTCTATGGACAAAGGCAGCCAAAGGTTTCTGAGCAAGGAATGGACATAATAACATTTATGATTTAAGTAAGATGATTCTAGAAGAACAATGGGAATTGAGCCAGGTGTCATGGCACGCACGTGTAATCCCAGTACTTGGGAGGCTGAGGCAGGAGGATCGCAGGTTCCAGATGAGCCTTAGCAATTTAGCAAGACCCTGCTTCCAAAGAAAAAAATAAAATAGGGCTGAGGGTGTAGCTCAGAGGTAGAAAGCCCCTGGCTTCTACCCCCAGTACCACAAACACACAAAAATGGGATTGGCTTAAGCAGGTAAACACAAAATAAATGATATTAAAATGTTTTATAATTTTGATAATATGAAAAATGAGGGTGAGAACTAAGTTACTGGGGATTGAAAGCAATTCATGTGATGAGAGAGAGAAAATTCCAGAGGCAAATCCAAAGACAGAAACGCGGATGTGTTTAGCATGCTTTGAGATGTTCTCGAACATTCTGTGGGAAGCCGGAAGCAGGCCGTGTGCTTGCTTCCTGCTGAGCCCACGCTGCCTAGAAGTGCACTTGGAAAACAGCACGTGAGCAATAAGAAGCGATTCCATTAATTAATATAACTTATCTTGATATCCAGTAGTCTTCCAGTGAAATATACCTAGGCCTCTGTCCTCAAAACTATTAACTATAACCCGATTTTCTAGTTCTCAGCGAACTGATTCAAATAAATTAATCAATGTCAAAAAACTGCTATTTCATGTAAGCACAGGGCATTGTTTTACTATTTTAGGTACAATAGCACCAAGATATAGGTTTTGTCTATTTTTGAATGGTTATTGTTTAGCCTGTCAATGTGCATTCTATTGAGTAAGGCAGATATCTATATTTAAGGTAGTTTATAAAGCCAAGATTTTAAAGATAAACTGTGTTAGTAAGAATTGGAAGGAGCATGTCGTGGGCTCCGTGAGGGTCTCCACATCAGCTCTACGCAGCAGGTGTCTTCCCGCATCTTCCAGAATGCACTTCCCTAACACTGACCATGACTCTAATCTCTTCCCAAATCAAACCTAAGAGGACTCAGACTTCTGAACTGTTTTCCTTTCTTTTAATTATCTTTCATTAAAGCCTTTACTAATAACCTTGACATTTAAGAGACTTAACATTTCAAGGGAGTTATAAAAATATTTCAAAATTTAACCTCCTTTGCTGGACCTTTTACTCTTTGGTAAGTCAATAGAAGATCATAGCACATCTTGCTATCTGGTAGTCTTGCCATCACAAGCTGGTTCTCCATGGAGTCTGGATTGTTTTGGTTTATTGGAACAGGACGGGGTAGCTCCTAAGACCTCGCTTAATGTACACCTTCCTACCATGCCATTGGAGCTGCGATTTCCGGGTTTGTTTCTACCGCCATCCAACCAACCGAGCACCCATTCTTCATGTATCGGCAGTGTGTCTTCATGCACCATGCTCAGGATAGAGTGTTAAATAAAACAGAATCCCCGCCTACAGGAAGCTTAGCCTCAGGGCAGGCTACTTTCCCAGACACTTTTCCATGCAACTTTGGACTCTGAAGAAGACACCGATAGCCACCATCAACACAATGTCAGTATTTCTCACAACTCATCCAATTAAACCAAAAGCCCAATCTCAATGTTGGGGATCAATCCATTCTAAGTAGAATTCCTGATGCCAGGCAGCTCAGATAGCTGCCCAAGAAGTTCTACTACCTTTGGGAACTACAGTAATTAAAGTGATATTTTAACCAAAAGAAAAAAAATTGAACAAATATAAAATAGCAGTGGGATGAGTATGATCTGTAATTCCTTTATTCTAATTCCAGAACTCAAATGCCATGCAGTCGGTCATGTAGAATTAAGTAAAATATATATATATATATATATATATATATATATATATATATACATATATATATATATATATCGCATAGGAGGTAACCAGAGCATGAGTAGATTCCATGCTTCATCTTCTATATAAGCTGTGTTAAAGGGACAAATAGAAAACTTAAAAATTTTCTGCATTATATGATTATTGAATAATCTCAATAATAGTCACTAGCTAAAAGATTATATACATTATCAGAATACACACACACACACACACACACACACACACACAGCAGCCTGGGCTTTCAGAGAGAGATAAACAGTGTGTGTCACAAGCCCTGTGTAAATCTAGTCTGTATTTTCCATAAGTAAATGGGGGGGTGGAGATTTCCCCGACAGTCTGCTCTGCAATGTTTCTGGACTTTTTCAAAAGAAACTTAGCAAAACCCTCCATACTGTGGACACGCAGTGAAGCCGTCACACGCATTTTTATTTGTTGTTGTTTCCAAGATACAAATGGACAAGGGGGTCTTCCTAGAGAAGATACCTAGCACATCTCTAGGGAACTATCTTCAGATGTGCATGCATATCTGTGCCTTAGAAAAGCATTCCAAGTGGCCCGATAACAGAAAAGTCCAGAAATATAACCAGGCAAAGCTTTTAATAGGTTTTGAAATAGAATGAAAGATAGAATGTGTGTGGATTCCGACCACTAGCCAGTCATCTTAAACACATCCTCACAATCTAATCTATAAATGACAACCTGTGAAATTTTGACAATGACATCATTCTCTAGTTATTTTTATGTCTTGGTTCACTAAAATAGACTCTTGGATACACCTTTGATTTCATTGGAAAACATCGCAGAACTCTTAGATTATTTGCTAAAATCCGGCAAAAGCCTGGAATACTTCTATTTTCCACTATTACAGGACATTGGACCGCCCCCACCTCCTACTCCTTATTTTGTGGCCACAAATTTGCTTTCTGGTGTTTGAGCACACACACCACCAGCTACCGACCATCTGGTTTCCGGTTTTCCTTTGCATTTCTCCTAGACTTCACGGCTCTGTTTGCTTGATATCTCCAGGCTGGATGGTCTCTAAATGTTAACTGATATGCTAACTCCTGTGCTCAGGAAGAAAAATTAAATTCAGGAAGTTAGGATTGACAGGGAAATGGGGCCCAGCATTCTTTTTTTTTATTTTTTTTGCGGTATTGGGGATTGAACCCAGGGGGGTTCTACATCCGAGCTACACCCCTGGCCCTATTTTTTTATACTTTATTTTGAAACCGGGCCTCACGAGGTTGCAGAGGGCCTCACTAAGTAGCTGAGGCTGGCGGCGAACCTGGATCCTCCGGTCTCCACCTCCCAAGTACTGGGATTACAAGCGTGCGCCACCACGCCCGGCTGGGCCCAGCATTCTTGATGGTGAATCTTCCTCTGCTCAGGAGAATCTATAGCCAGGTCTTACGTGTTTACAGAAGAAAAAATATGTATCGGTACATGAGACTATTGGTTTTGAGTCATTGCTATGTATAACTGCTATTTTATAATAGAAATATTCAAGCTGGGTGTGGTGGCACAGGTTTGTAATCCCAGTACTTGGGAGGCTGAGACAGGAGGATCACAGGTTTGCGACCAGTCTCAGCTACTTAGTGAGGCCCTCTGCAACTTAGTGAGACCCTGTTTCAAAATAAAGAATAAAAAATCAGGTTGAGCGTGGAGCTCAGAGGTAGAATGCCCCTGAGTTCAATCCCCAGTACTGCAAAAAAACAAATTTTTTTTTTATTAAAGAATTCAAAGCAGGCGTGGACCAATTAGAAGTAAATGATAGTACAAATCCAAAGTTTTAAGAAAATGTACTATTACCTTTAGCCAAAAAAGGACATTATCATTATCTCTCTTATCTCTTTTGCAATCACTGTAGCCATTCTTTAGCCTAGAATTCAACTTAACATGTCCGGAAATGACAGATCTCTACAAATTAAGCTATACAGTAGAGTATTGATTTAGTCTTTGTTCCTTTCACAAGGACTTTTTGAATACATTAATGATCCAGTTCACACAGTCTTGCAGTATCAACTATGTACATTATAAAATCCGAGAAGGCAGTGTCAATGAATGCTGAAAATGTAAATCAACATTACACTGACAGTGGCAAGGGTGTTTAAACCCAGACGCATCTAAATTACCGAATGTGGGGAAAATGAGAAGGAGCTGAAACTGTCTCAAAATCCTATCTGAAGGAGGGCCTGGACCTGGTTCAGTCCCCAGCACCACACGCACGCACACACAGACTCATACTTGAATGTGCTCATAACTGAAGGTGCTTTGATGAATTCTAAGAGTCTCAGCTACGGAATAAAGACAAAACAAATTGTCTTAACAGGAAGGATACACGAAGCAAAACTATCATGAAATGATAGAAAGAGTGCCAAGTTATGTTTAGTTTTATGAAACAATGCATATGCACGTTTCAAAACAGGTGAAATAAGTGTTATATGGAGAAGTCTCTGCCCCACCTTATCCTGGACACCCATGGTCTTTACCTAATTACCTAATTTAAAGTGATTTACTTTGTGTCTCTTCAAAGGAGTAAACTGATAAAAGTATACCAAACTACTGATATTAGACCACAATACAGCCTTTCTTTCTTTTTTAAAGAAGTTTAATCTGGTTGTTTTCTTGATTCAAATAGTAAAGTAAATCTATATATTTATAAATTTGTATATTTATAAATATTTCAATATTAAAGTAAATAAATATTAAAGTAAAGTTGTAAAGTAAATTTTAAAATACTGAATAACATAAACATGAAAATAGAAATCAATTTCAACCAGTTTCCCAAAATAAGCGCATTTAATACATCAAAATATTTATTCTTAGTATATCTATCTATCTAATGAAGTCATGGGAATACTGAATATTTAAAATCTATTGTGTGTTTTTCCCCCTTACTATCAAGGGCATTTTCCATTTTCATTAAATACAATCTAAAGGTAGTAATCATTATTTTATAATACCCTATCTTAAAAAATACTCCTTTATTTAATCAGGGCCTTATTTCATTTGTTTGTAATATTTGTTGTTATAAAGATTTTTAATTTATTTATTTTATTTAATCTTTAATTTCTATTTTATTTTACTTTAGTTAAGCTTCAAAAAGTGTTAATTTATTTAACCAGAGCCTTATTTCAGTTTTTTGTAATATTTCTTTTTATGAAGATTTTTATTTGTTTGTTTTTTGTGGTACTGGGATTTGAGGGTTGAATCCAGGGGCATTCTGCCTCTGATATACACCTCCATCCCTTTTTATTTTTGTTTTGAAACAGGGTTTCAGTGGTCGCTGAGAATCTCACTAAGTTAATGAAGCTGGTCTCAAACCTGTGATCCTCCTGCCTCAACCTCCCAAGTACTGGGATTACAGGTGTGCGCCCACATAGCCTGCTAAGTATTCTTAAATTAGTATATTTACATATTAATTTTTGTCCATATCACTGTTTATTACCTTGAATTTTATTTCTAAGACTTTATAATTTTATTTCTAAGATTTTATAGCTATCTTTACTTAGAAATAATTTTTTTTCCTTTTTTTTTTTGTGGTACCGGGGATTGAACCCAGGGCGTTCTACCTCCGCGCTACACCCCCGGCCCTATTTTTTTATACTTTATTTTGAAACTGGGTCTCACAAAGTTGCAGAGGGCCTCACTAGGTAGAGAGAGAGGGAGAGACAGGGAGAGAGAGAGCGAGAGAGAGCAAGAGCGAGAGCGAGAGCAAGAGCAAGAGCGAGAGAGAGAGGGAGAGAGCTGAGGCTGGCCGCGAACCTGGATCCTCTGGTCTCCGCCTCCCAAAGTACTGGGATTACAAGCGTGCGCCACCACGCCCGGCGGAAATAATTTTAGATAGAAGAATTTCAGATAATTCACAGGATTTCCATATACCTTCACTCAGCTCTTCCTGAAAGGACAATTTTAAGTAATCACATATATTTCTCAAAATTAGAAACTAACATTGGTATAATGTTATTAACTAGTCTAGAGAATTTAGTTGGATTTTAAAGTCTTTCTACTAATGTTCTCTCTCTGTTTTAAGATTCAACAAGGGATATCACATGTCTCCTCAGCCTCCTGAAATGTGGGAGTTTCTTACTTTTCCTTATCTTTTAAGACCTTGACACTTTTTAAAGAGTTGCTAACATAATTCTATGGTATTATGAGTTCTAACAGTAAAATTCTGAAATAGTACATAACTTTAAAAGATATAGGGAGAATATTCTGGGGCATCTAATCTTGTAAAGAAATAATAAATTAAATTATTTAAGTGAATTTTAAGAGTTAATATATTGAACAAGAAAGATTACAAAGGTAGGAAATTAATATTATCACAAGTAAAATCCATTTTAACCACTGAGAGTTTCCTAAACAAATACTATTGAGGAAATTGTGTATTTTAAGGAAGTCAAATATTTGAAGTCAGACTGTTAAAATTTTATGACAAAACAACAGAAGAAATAGCCCTGATCACTCTGTCCATAATTCTTTCTTAAGTGTTCTTTTCCAAAAAATATTTGGATAGGATAGTAAAAACATTGTGATTTTTAACAGATTCTAAAATAATATCATTTTTTTCTATGATTGCATTACATTTTTTCAAATCATTGATTTGTTGTAAAATTTTAGAAGTTAGCTTTAAAATTTGTTATTTTCATACTCACGGGAAAAATGAAATCATGCCTACTTTTTATAAGGGATTTGTAGAAAGCTAAATAAGGGATTTATGTTTTAATTTATATTCACTTTAAATTTCTATAACTATATTTAGTCATTATATAGCTTTAATATGAGGGCCTGTTGTGTTTGCACTTAAAACCCAGGAGCAGGCACTGACATTACTGAACTGTGTTATCTTATCATTTCCTCAATTTCACTCATTTTTCTCTGTCTCTCCTTCCCTCTCTCTCTGTCTCTATCACTTTTTAATTCCTTCTTTATTCACAGGTAGTAATTGAAACCAATTTTAAGAAAATAATATCCTATTATGTGACATAAAAATATGCATTTCTTAAATTGCCAATTTTTTGATGTGTGTGGTACTGGGGATTGAACCCAGGGGCATTCTTCCTCTGAGCTACACCCCCAGCCCTGTTTTCTATTCTTTATTTGAAACAGCATTTCTAAGTTGTGGAGGGCCTCACTAAGTAGCTGAGGCTGGCCAAGAACCTGCGATCCTCCTGTCTCAGCCTCCCAAGTATTGGGATTACAAGCATGCGCCACCACGCCCGACTTAAATTATCAAATTTAAAAATTAGAAGGAATCATATTATATATATACATATATATATATGCATATATATAATTTAATTCAACCTCTTTGTTATAAAGATTAGGAGACTGAGGTTCAAATAAGGTAAGTCCCATGGTTTAGTAATGTCCTTAGTGTTTAACATCCATTTAAGAGCTATTTTTATCCTGCCAACCAGCAGGACACAGTGTTTTCTCATATTACACTCTGTAGGCAGGATATATGTGCTGTGAACATCTTCCCAATTAATTATCGAGCTTCATTCTTCTGCCCTTTGATTTGTAAAATGGATCTAATCGGATCTAAATAATCACATAAGAAGAATGTTCCTATGAAGGTTTAATGAGTAGGTGACAACATCATGCAGAGCATAGACTCCTCAGGGACAAAAGTTTATGTCAACTGTCTTTGCTTTAGGCCAAAGAGGTCATGTAGAGTCCCTCAGGGGATAAAACGAGCAAATCAAAGCAATCTTTACAACAAAGAATTTTAAACATGCACAACTATTCAAGATGCTTTTTGACGTAAAACTATGCATGCTTTGATTCTTTGCATTTGGAAGAAATGAGAAGTACCAACACAAAGATGGCAGCTATCACTTCAAAGTGACACGTACAGAGGATAACATGAGGCTGATGACTTCATAGACTAGAACCTCTTCGGGAAAACCATACGTCAGATGTCTGTACATAACAATGGCTCCCTACCATACAGGGGAATAAAGTTCTGAGTTCTTAAAGAAATGAAGAGTTGGTAGAACATGTCTAGGCATTAAACTGGACACTAACGAACTGCTACGTTTTTGAATCCTCCAGCCAAGAATCTGAGTAAAGTGAGCGCAGACATGAATAAAACTCTTCCAGTGATGACTTCAATTCTAACAAGCAAAGAGGACCAGTCAGATATTTTACTATATTATTTTGAAGGAGTTATAAAATTTTTAGTGTCTCGGTCAACATTCCTTCTCTCTATAGTGCTACGCCTCCCTTTTGGAATGCAATGTTTACTCTGTGACACTGAACATTGGATGCATGTAACTTGGTTTTTATTTTTACAGGCGCTCACAGACAAGATTTCATCTAGAGTTTCAAAGGAGACTTTGGATTTTGAGTGATGCTGGAACTGTTAAGACTGTGGGAACTCTTGAGATGGACTGAATGCATTTTGCATTGTGAGATGGTCGTCAGGTCTTGGGGACCACAGGCAGAGTATAATGGTATAGATTTAGAACATTTCCTGAGTCCTCATGGAGAATGGGCCACCATGTTGTAGGAGTGCTTGGTTGCTGAGGAGGGGTGCCTGGGGGTGTGGCCTTGGGGACTATATATGGTCCTTCCTCCTCTGCTCTCTCTCTTGCTTTTATCCTCAATGATGTGAGAGTAGAGTCTTGTGTTTTCTCTCTCTCTCTCTCTCTCTCTCTCTCTGCTTCCCACCGCCATGTCCTGAGATCTGCAGACCCAGTCTTACATGGACTGAATCTCTAAAATCTCCAGAACTGAGAGGAAATAAATCTTCCTTCCTCTAAGTTGTGTGCTCAAGCTTATTGGGTCACAGCAGTGAGAATGTTGACCGAAACAATTAGGTTGAAGATAAAACATCTTGGTTGGAAGTGACTTTGTCAATTAATGTATAATTAATTGAAGCCTAGGTGATCAAATTCTAGTGTCTGGATCATACATGAAATGTAGTTGAAGTTTAAAGTCTCAGACTAAAGATCAAGGGAGAAGAGGTAGTGAAATCTGCTATAGACATTCTATTCTCTAACGTATAAGAATTCTATGAGTATTAGGATTTCCTATCTTTTAAAGAGCTGTCTTGCCGAGCATGGTGGCACGCACCTGTAATCCCAGTACTTGGGAGGCTGAGACAGGAAGACTGCAGGTTCGAGGCCAGCCTCAGCAACTTAGCGAGACCCTGTTTCAAAAATAAAATTAAAATAGGGCTGGGGGTATAGCTTAGAAGTAGAATGTCCCTGGGGTTCAATCCTCAGTAACAGAACAAAGGAGTTGTCTTAGCTGTTTTCGCTTAGGAGAAGCTGAGCATATGCTGTTAGAGGTCAATGAGAAAACTTCCTGTGTTATCGGTCATTCACTCTAACAAATATCTGAGTTAACCAACTTATAAAGAGAAGAGGTTCATTTTGGCCCAGAGTCGTAGAGGTTCTAGTCCATGACCAAGTTGACCAATTGTGCTTCGGCTTCTGGCATGGGATGAAGATGGCAATGGCGGGGAACCAGTGGTAGAGCAAAACCGGTCACCTTCTGGCCAAGGGACAAGAGAGTGGAAGAGGAAGAGGCTGGGCTCCTACTACCCCCCAAAGGGCACACTCCCAAAGACCTTACCCTCCCACTGTGCCTCCCTCTTGAAGGTCCTACCACCCCCCATAGCACCACGCTGGGGATTGAGCCTTCGACACGTGCTCTTTAGGGGACAGTCCAGATACAAACTACAGCACCCCATCTGCTAACATCCTCTAGTCTAATTCCTTTGCTAATAATATGGTCCTAGTCCTTTGATAAAAGTGGTAGGACAGCTCAGCCTGCTGAAAACGTCACTTCCGGCCAAGATGTTTTATCTTCAACCTAATTGTTTCAGTTAACAGTCTCACTGCTGCGACCCAGTAAGTCCACTGGCCTGCCCCTTTGCAAGCTTTTTTAGGGGAGCTTCGTCTACTAAACACGGAGACTTGGGACAAAAGCCACGGTGAGTCACACAACCCATGAAGATCAAACTTACATGACCTTCTTCCACTGAAACTTTTGCTGCAGCCACTATCAACTACTGGCTCATGAGTTATTCTTTATCATAAACCTTAGAAACTGGAAAGACACATGAGCTAACAGTTTTCATGTATTTGACAACAAAGTAGAACTTTTGTTTCAGGAGAAAGGGGAAATGAGTACAAATCCTATGATCCTCAGCATTTCTCTCTCAAGGTATTTTCTGGATAGTAACAGGAGAAGGAACTTAAGCAGCACACAGTGGCCTGGCTGCCTGCAGAAGACAGAATTTGAAATTCAGAAAGGCAAGGTCACGGGAAGGCGTGAGACACAGGACTGGAGGAGCAGGACGTGCATGAGAACAGCTACAGAGGTCTGCAAAGGGTCACTCGAGCTCCTGCCTGAGCAAGAACCTGTTCCTGTCCATTCTGAGACAATCCAGGCAAGGAAAATCCTCCGGGGATGTGTAAGCAGAACAGAAGAGTCAGGCAATCGTCCCAGTCCCCAACATCTGGTGTGTGGAAACTGTCAGACCCATGGGACTTTCAACTAAGCCTGCAGTGTGGCACTTGAGGAACAGGTGTAAACTAGCCCAAGAAAGACCACGGGTGTCCTAACAATGCTTGAAAGGAAGCCTTCGAAGGGTCAAGCTCTCGGGAAAGCACCACAAGCTCGCTAGACCAAATCCAACAGTCTCTAAAGGAAGGTCACCCCCCCCCACTTAACAGCATAACATTCACAAAGTCCAATGCATAGTAAAAAAAAAAAATAACTCAACGTGAAGTGTCCAAAAAAATAATTCACTATAAAAAGAACAAAAGAAAATAAAATGACAGTTGATGGATTAGCAAAAACTTTTAAAAGCCATTATAATTATGCTAGAAGATTTAGATGAATTGAGCATAAAGAAGTTAAAATGGAAGATTATACAATAAATAACTAAGTGGATCTTACAGATAAGAATAGAAGACAATATCTAAATAATATGGAATAAACAGCCGATTTGAAAGTTCAAAATAAGACATCATTGAATTTAAGGACATAGCAATGGAAAATGTTAAACCGAGGCAGGGGGTGAAACGAGGCTTATAAATGTTAACAAAACACACAGAGCATCGGTAGTAGGGGAGATATCACAGAGTATAATACAGGTGACTAGATCCCAGAAAAGGGATTGACAATAAATATAGAAAGGAATAGATGCTAAATTAATTCCCAAAGTTGATGAGCATTCTAACACAAGGGACAAGTCACAAGCAGCACAAACACAAAGAAAACCACACCAAGGCACATTATCATCAAATTTCTAAGAATGAATTATAAAGAAAACTTTAAGACAATCAGTTAAAGTAGATAGATGATAGACAGATACATAGATAGATAGATAGATAGATAATACATACTGAGGTACCAAAGATAGGAGCATACACCGGTTTCTCATCAAAATGATGCAAGCAAAGAGGTAAGTGGAAAGCCATGTTTAAAGTGCCAGAGAAAACTAAGTAAAAACAAAAACAAAATGTAAAAGCTCCCGAGCCTAGAATTCTAAACACACTGAAAATATATTTCAAGACAGGATGAAATAACTTGAGCAAAATAGCAGCAAAGAACCTGGGAGCATTCCAGGTGATCAATGCAATGAAGTACAAAATATTTCTCCTACTTTTAAAATCCCCTTATTCAAGGCAAAGATAATAATAATGCATTGTGGCCTCCATAAAATAACTAAAAATAAAATGTATGGTTAAAACACTACAAAGATTTCAAGAGAGAAACATGGTCTATTGTAATTTCTTATAACCAACCTAGAGTGCTATATTATTTGAAAGTTCACTGTGAAAAGTTACAAATGAATATTATGAAGCAACAATAAAAATGAAGAGGCCTAATTAGTAAGGGAATAAAGGGAATACTGATTTGAAAAACTCAATCTCAAAGAATGCAAATTAATTTTAAAAAACACAAGTGAGAGCGAAAATCAATAGAAAGATTATAACAGCAGGATTGATATGTATATGGGAAACACACCTCCAATAAAAGGCAGAGAATGGATTAAAACCAAGACTCAGCAAAACATATGCAACTTGCAAGAAATATTCTTTATGTAAAAAGACACAGATGGCTTAAGTTGAAAGGATGAGAAGAGACAAATATAATTTGCTTCTAGATATAGTAAAACTAGAGGGACTGTTAATAGTAACTAGCCAAATATAATGAAAAACACTTCATGTTTCATCAAGAAAACCTAATAGTCAAAAATATATATTCACTGAAATTACAAGATTCCAAAATACACACAGACAAACTGAAAGAACTTAGAAATAGTGAAATCCACGGTTATGGTTAAATCTTTCAACAATCATTTCTCACTAGTCAAGAGAACGAGCAGAAAGAATTGATAAAGTTAGAGAAGAATTGAAACAACTATCATCCAATTTAGCCTAATAGAAGTGTGTAGAATATATATATAAATATATATATATATTTGTGGTACTGGAGATTGAACCCAGGGAAAGCATTCTACCTCTGGGTTACACCTCCAGCCCTATTTTTTATTCTTTATTTTGAAACAGGGCCTCACTAAGTTGCGGAGGGCCTCACTAAGTTGCTGAGGCTGGCCACAAACCTGCGATCCTCCTGTCTCAGCCTCCCAAGTACTGGGATTACAACTGTGCGCCACCATGCCCAGCTCATGTGTAGAATATTTTTTAAGAAACAAACAGAGTACCCATCTCTTTTTAAAATCATGAAGCATTCACCAAGTGTGATCATAATTTGGCCTATAAAACAATTCTTAATCTATGTTACCAGGACTGAAATACTATATGGCAGTTTTCCGACCACAGCAGAATTAAATTAGGAAACACTAGCACAAAAATGCCTGGAAAAATCCCCACATTTTGGAAAATAAACAACATAGTTACAAACAAACTCATGGGTCAGAGAAAAGCTACGCAGGACTTAGGAAATAATCAGAACTATGTGAAAATTAAGCATATACTGCCAAGATTTGTGGAAAGCAGCGAAAGCCAAGCTGAGACAGAATTTAATACCATTAAATAATTGTTACCATTAGATAACATTAAGTCAAGTGACCTAAGCTTCCTTCTTAAAGCTAAAGATATAAACAAATGAAAGCCAGGCGTGGTGGTGCACGCTTATAATCCCAGTACTTTGGGAGGCGGAGACAGGAGGATCCGGGTTCTTGGCCAGCCTCAGCTCGCTCTCTCTCTCTCTCTCTCTCCCTGTCTCTCTCTCTCTGTCTACTTAGTGAGGCCCTCCGCAACTTCATGAGACCCGGTTTCAAAATAAAGTATAAAAAATAGGGCCAGGGGCGTAGCTCGGAGGTAGAACGCCCCTGGGTTCAATCCCCGGTACCGCAAAACAAAAAAAGATATAAACAAATGAAACTCTAAATAATATAAGTGATAAAATAATAAACAAATAGAAAATATAGAAATAAATTAAATCAAGAACTGATTCTTTGAAACAATAAATATAATTGACAATTTTTCCCTATACACTAATCCACTGAAAAAGAGGAGACACAAATGACCCATATCAGTTAGACTAGAATACGGGGCACATAGTAGAATCTAAAAAGATATTCTGAATCAAAGACTAAATAAGTAAAGTCTTACTCAAATCTTATATTCATATCTTTTTCTTCAAATTCAAAAAGGGTACTTTCTTGTGGAAATGCAATTGTTTTGACAACTGTTTGAACATTTTGTTTGGCAGGTTGAAAACATTATCATTCTTTTTTTTTTTTTTTGCGGTACCGGGGATTGAACCCAGGGGCGTTCTACCTCCGCGCTACACCCCCCGGCCCTATTTTTTATACTTTATTTTGAAACCGGGTCTCACGAAGTTGCGGAGGGCCTCACTAAGGAGAGAGAGAGAGACAGGAAGAGAGAGAGAGAGCTGAGGCTGGCCGCGAATCCGGATCCTCCGGTCTCCGCCTCCCAAAGTACTGGGATTACAAGTGTGCGCCACCACACCCGGCCTATCACTCTTTTTTTTGACAATTATATCCAAAGTACAAGGTTTCTTCAAGGAAGATAAAAGTCTATTATAAGATTTGGTGTCCATATTTTCCATTGAACTGAAATATTACTTAGTTTTAAACTCTTTATTAACACTGAATATATTGCACTGGGTTACACCTTCCCTAGAATAATTTAAATATTGCTTCATTCAAGACATGGACTAACTTTAATGACAGATGAAAAATATTCTTTCCCCTCCCCCACACCCCAAGTCAACAAATTCAAATAACACTGGCAAAATAAGAGGTATACATCTAAATATATATGTAGACTATACACTCCATATTTAATTTAATTTAATTAATACACTCCATCAATTTTAAATACATTCTGACATTCTGAAAAAACTAGTGTAAAATTTTGAAACATGAGTAAATAAAATGCAAAAGCATTAACATATCAGGTTAATAAAATGCAACCAATAAGCACATTTATGATGGCAATAATATACTTTTACTAACACATTTTCCAGAATTCTCTATATTACTTGAAAACAATATAAACTTAGCATTTTTGCCAAGGCTGATCTCTGGGAGAAACTGACATCAAGAAAGAAAATTAATACTTGAGTGAAACTTGAAAAAAATATATATTGACAGGTTGGAGATTTAGACAGTCTATGACATCCTTTCACTTGAACAGGAAAAAGGAGTCATGTTAGAAAATGGTTTAATCCATTTCATTTTAATCAATGGATTGTTAAATCCATTGTTTGAAATTTAGTTACAAGTTTAATGTTTAAAGGCTGACACTGGCTTATTAAGTACAAGAAGAAGGCTCAGAGGTTTTCCAGTCGTGATTTGTAACCGTTCACCACGTAGCTCCATGCAAAGGTACTAAATGGTTATCATTTTTATACTTACTTCCTGCACCAGGCATTAGCAAAACACTTGTATCCTCCCTGGAGACCTATCGGGTTCACTACTGGATTTGTACTTACCTGCTGAGAGCTAGTGTATCCCAGACCAACGACCCTCAAGCAATATTCTGCAAACAGTCAAACAGGAAAAGGCAAAAAAAAAAATCTTTGGATCTAACCCCCCTAACAAAGGAAGAATATTCAAAGATGCCTGTAAGTAGATTCCAAGAAATAGCAAAGGATTATTTACTTGGGACCATTTCATATTATGCAAGCCATTTGTTTATTTTTAGAGCATTTTGTTTTAACTTAACTGTCACTAATGTCCCCAGTACGCACTCCTACATACAATTAATTTTAGTTATGTATAAATTTTCATATTTTAGCTTTAAGATACACTGATATAAAACTTTCTGACAACAAATAAGTACTGATTCCTTTTCAAATGAGGCTTGCCTTCTCTTTTATAGCATTAGGCCAATTTAAAATGATGTCTTAGAAGCAAAATGTTTTATTTTTATATCACAGGAATTCAGAGCATTCTGGAAGGTATAATCCAACAAGCATCTACGAATCATTCATAGTTCAACAAGCCTGTTTGAGGTTGTAGGTGGGAATTGAACTGTGAAGTCAGGGGGAGACTAACTGCAGAGCAGTGCTCACTCTTAATTTAGGTTAGAACTTTCCTGACCCTTCTGTATTCCCAATAATGCTTCAGTTACTTCAATATGCATCAAATTCTAGAAAATTCTGTATTGGTTCCAGATAATTAGAAGAATAACATTTTGACTAATTTTTCTCAGGTCATAATATCTATCAGGTTATGGTGTTCTTTCTTTGATATTATGATATAACTTTGTGAAATATTCATCACCATACCATGATAAATAGTTCATACTTACATAACTATGTATATAACTATGTGTCAACATTTTTCTACAAACTTCAAGCATAAAAATCTATTTAACCCTCACAATTACATTCCAAAACTTCCGACGTTGAGGAAGTTGAAGGATATATGATTTACTCATGTACACAGAGAAATATAAGAAGTGCTAAAATAACTGAATAATAGCTAATAATTGAACAAATATTAACAAAACCACATAACAGTTGATGCAGTATTAAATAAGTCCTATAAGTTAATTCAGGGGGCAGGATTTACATTTATGATATATATAGTGATTTCCTGTAACTAAAGTGATTTTCACTAACTAAAAATGGATTATTGAATACCTCCTTTGTGCCAAGAACTGCTGGGTCTCTGTTTTGAAGAAACTATAGTCAAATAAAGGAAAACAGTACACAGAAGTTGTAAAAAGCATGATAAGGCCAGGCGTGGTGGCATAGGCCTCTAATCCCTGCACTTGGGAGGCTGAGACAGGAGACTTACAGGTTCAAAGCCAATCTCAGCAACTTAGTGAGACCCTGTTTTAAAATAAAAAAATGAAATAGAGCTGGGGATGTAGCTCAGAGGTAGAATGCCCCTGGGTTCAATCCCCAGTACCCAAAACAAAACAAAACAAAACAAAAGTATGATAAAAAGCACAGAGGGTAGGGGTTCTCCATGGTGGCTGGAGAGCATCACTATCTATTTTACAGATCTAAACATTGATGCATCTATTGAATTTGGTCAGGCTACAGGTCACCATGTGGGCTGATGAAAACCAACCACACGTCTACTAAGTGATAGTATTCATCAATATACAAAGGTGGACTGCATTCTGCCGCCATTAATTCCCAACTTAACCTTGGAAATGCTATTGAAGAGGCTGAGAGAGAACGGATCTCATATCCCTGAACTGAGAAACATGGCCTACATTGAGTGAAAGGGAAACTCGTGGACATCGAGTTATAGATTTTTGGTTGGAGTTTAGGAGAAATTTTGTTTTGTAGAATATGTTTACTTGGCATATGGAAGACTAATTTCTAAGAAATGTAGTAAATGTTTCAGAAACTTAGGAACACTTGTATATTGATGTGACATTTTTAATACTTTCTAAAAGCGAAATGTAATTGAGCTGGATGTCTTTAATGTATATTTCGAGTCATTTAAAAATTGGGAACTACCAGTTTTATGTTAAGACTAAGAAAATAAACCTACATTGATTAAATGGTTAACTAAGTTTGGACCCAGCTTGACGAAAACTTTCCAAACATTCGTGAAAGTTTTTACAATCTTCCTTACATGTGGGACTGGTAGTAAAATCTGACACCAGGGGCAGGTTTTCAAATGGATTTCAAAAATAATAAGATCTGTCAGTGTTCCATTTGCATCATTAACTGTATGTGGTCCCTTCCCATATTTCCAATGTCTTCACACACATGTGGCTACCCCATCACCCCCTATTGCTGAATGCATTTCCACCCCAATATGCTTATCTTCTCCCTCTTATTAAATACTTAGCATTCTGGGCAATGGATTTTAAGGAATTGAAGTTAGTTTCAGAACCTTTTTTCTTTTTCTTTACCTGTTGCTAGTATTCCGCTTTGTTAAAACATGGGTATTAGAACAGAAAGACTACTAAATTCACAATCAGAAAACCCGCAGATCTGACTATAGGTAATTTTGTGACTCGAAGAAGTCATTAAGAGTCGGGGGCTTTCAATACTGTGTCTTATAAACAGAAAGAGCTGGGCTGGAACTCAAGGAGGGCAAATAGGTTTCATCCTGAGTAGCAACTTCAATCATTGGGAAGTAGATGTTTGGGAAAGAGTCTGAAAGAAAGATGGCAGACCTTGGGGAAGTGTCACAGGCCCAATATGGAAGAGTGTCACGAGCACAGGCTCACAGTAAACTGGAGCAAAGTTGCCATGAGTCATCCCTGCCCAGGACAATGTTCTACGTGGTTTCCAGTTCTAACAGCCTATGATTCACCTATTCCTCTCTTCTAAACTACTTTTATCACCAGAGGAAATAAGTCAATTCTTATTTTCACAGCTGGTAAAGTTACTGTCAAAGTATATTTTGAAAGTTATGAGTACCTCTTGTACCTCTTCTTAAATGGACTTTTAGTGACGATGTTTATACTCAAATAGAAGAGTGCACTGCCTATAAAAAAATAAAATAACAGAGGAATAAAAGGCTTGGCCAAACTATGTGTTCACATGTTACTTTCAATTTCCACAATAAAAAGTTTTTTCCACACAGCAGTTCAAAAATGGTGCTGCTAACCCGAAGTAATTCCAGTTGCTATATTATGGACGTTGATTCAAACCAACACCTGAGCTATGCAGATAAGGAGCACTATAATCATTAGAAGAGGTAGAGTACAATGAAGCAATCGGACACGTAGTAAATTGCACACAGCTATACTTCAATCACACAAAAATTGCAGTTTTAAAAGCTATATATTAATGGATAGGAGAATGCACAAAATCTCGCCAAAAGCTTTCTCTTCACAACTGGTTAACATTTTCCAATTGCTACACGTCGGCATTCTAGAAAGAAGCAACTGGGATTCCATCCAACAAGGTATAAATGAGAGGCAACCTGGAAACTGAAATGATAGATTAACTGGCCACATTGTTTGCAATTTGCTTCCCTCATTCAATACCTAACCCAAGTGACAGTCCCATTCTGAGGCTAAAGTTCTTACAGAGATGCAGAGTTCTTAATCCTCTACTAGCTTGAACTGTGTCAAAAATAACAATAAAATTGCCTTGCTGTACTATTGGATGTACATGACTTCCCTGAACCATCTTTGGGGAGGAAGTTTGTAAACACACAATTCACCATCAAATGAGTTTCTGCTACTGTAGCTTAAATAGCATGGTTTGGGCAGTATTAACCAGATATTTCAATATTAAGAATTTTGCAAATTTAGTTGTAATATTGTGGAACTCCTAAACCCTTACAAATGTTTACTTAGCAACATAACATCACTCATACTGAAGTATAACATCCATGCAATTTCCCCCCAAAATCTAAGTCCTCATAATTTTCATTAACAAATACACTTTCACAGTATAGACCCTAAAAATGGTGATAATTCAATTATGTGTCAGCATCTATGAATATATATATATATATATATATATATATATATATACATATATATCTTTGAAATAGAATTTGAGTTACAAAAAAGTATATAGAATATATTAGACAATTTTGATACATACTTATTGGACCATTAATTCATTTTCTGTAACACTCTTCCATAATCACTTATGACGAGTCATTCACTGGCACAGAGCTACTTTGACATTTTAAGTGACCCCAAATTAATCTTTCCCAAAGAATCTTAGAAAATCCTTTTTTTCCCCCTTTGGGAAAATTGCAGATCACCTGAAAGGCTGCTTTGGTGGCAAAGGGTTAGAATTCTACTAGTTGAATCTCCTGATGATAGATCTCAGAGAAAGGAAGGTACATGCTGGTTTACCAAGTCCTGTAGAGCCACAGAACAGGCGTCTGGCCAGAGAGGACACCTGTCCCAGGATTATAACCCACATGCTCATTGCTGGTGGCCCACTGAATGCCTTGCTTGGCTTGCAACCCACCCAGCCTGAGCAGCCTTGCTGAGAGCCCGGGCTACACAAAGGTGCCCTGAAACTGACACTGGGGGCAAATCTCCACTTTAGCCCACCAAGATGACGCCACACTTCAGCCAGGTCTCAGAATCCCCAGCTGACTGAGGAAGTGAGTAGCAATATGAGTTGAAGCTCCTTCATTCTACTCTCTTCTCTTTATGTTTCTTATTCCCCCACATGCATTAAATTGTTACTGTTGGGGGAGAATATTCTTTTTTAGAAACATCCTCATATAACAAAGTTCAAGTCCCATTTCTCTTTCATTTGATCCACAACGTCTCCATTTAATATCTACAACCTTCTCTGCGTGTGGATTTAGCAAGTTTCTCCACTCGGCTGAGTTGGGTTCCAGGAACACCAGGGGCTCCGTGTCCTATAATGTCAAAGCTTCTTCTGCAACATGTTGGCTTATTTATTTCAAGGGTTCTATATTCCCTGGGAAGTTGTTCTTTCCAAAGTCAATTTTCAGGTTAAACAAATATTAGTGCATCTAGCTATATGTCTCCTGTAATTCCTTCTTTGACTTCTTTTACATGGAAAAAATCATAAGACAATGTCATGAGTTCTTTAGAGAAAAGTCACTCTGCACTTCTAACAAGTTAATTTCCTCCGATGTGTTCTTTGTCCATATGCCAGAAGAGAATGGAAATTAAAGATGAATTTTGAAAATGGTAACGGATGACAGCATGGCCTCAGATTGTTTATGTCCCTTGAGGATACTAACATAAGGACTGCAGTCCCTGAATTTCTTATTTTCTGTTACACACACACATAGACACAGACACACACATGCATACGCACAATGGTTATTAACTGTTCATTCATGAAAACAGAGGATTATCTGTCCATCATTCACTCCGTTAGAACCTCTGTGGGACTTAATCCCATACAATATCATATGAGATTAACACTATGATAGCAGTTTCTGAAGCTTTGGAACACCCATGAAGCAGTACTATATTTGTACTTTTGTAGCCAAAAATGTTAGCTCAATCGCATTTTATATGAAGGAACAAAATGCCGTTATTAATACAAGCAAATAAATGAAGATCTTGAAAGAAACTGAGCCAAAAACTGATAGAGGAACCGGGCGTGGTGGCGCACGCTTGTAATCCCAGTACTTTGGGAGGCGGAGACCGGAGGATCCAGCTTCATGGCCAGCCTCAGCTCTCTCTCTCTCTCTCTCTCTCTCTCTCTCTCTCTCTTTCTCTCTACCTAGTGAGGCCCTCCGCAACTCTGTGAGACCCTGTTTCAAAAATAAAGCATAAAAAAAATATAGGACTGGGGGTGTAGCTCGGAGGTAGAACGCCCCTGGGTTCAATCCCCAGTACCGCAAAAAAAAAAAAAAACTGATAGAGGGCTTATGGATCCATTGACTCAAGTAAATTCTTTTTTATTAACCCCAGTAGAAGAGACGACTTCAAAGTCCTATGAGGTTTTCCACTGAATCTGCTCTTCTTAACTGTTGGCTTTCAGTCTCCCCCAGAGAAGTGCACCAGCCAGTGAGCACGGGCAGTCTAGGAGCAGAGCTGCTCACCTGATTCATCTAGTACTCCAGGAGCATGGGGTGTGCACCTTGGTTATGCTATATTGAACCAACGAGAATAAAAGAGGCAATGGATGGGAGGTTAGTTCTGCTGAATCTTTCTATGATGTATACATAGATCAAAACATTACATTGTGCCCTGTAAGTATGAACAATGATTTGTCATTTAAAAACAAAACAAATTCCTCTGCTCCTGGCAGCAATGACCCAGGAGCCAGCTCTCCTTTTATGTTTCTCTGACATTCCTAAAACCAGTCCATGTTTCCATAGCTTTGTCTCGCAGTAAGCACTGCTATATTGTGCCTGGGCATGAAAATGAGAATCAAATTGATTAATCTGTTGACTTTCAAGTTTTCTCCCAAATGAACCATGCTATTTAGCTCTACGCAAAAGGCCCAATCAACCATGGCTCCCTTTGGCTATACTTCTTTCTACTGCATAACAACAAAAAAAAATTAAGTATCAGGGTGCTTACATGAGTGCAGGATTATTTTGAGATTTTTATATGGCCCTAAGTGGGGGAATTCACATTTATGGCTTCCTTTGTAAGTACAGGTAGACTGTATTCAAACAACCCATGTGCACATTCACAGCTTCTGTAGAGAGAGGCTTCAGAGGCTCACATATTTTGTATGTTGGAAAATTCCAGAATCAATCCTTGTGCTCAAATGGTAGCCAGTACTTTTGTTTGTTTTAATCATCATCAAAAAAATATGGCTTTACTTTCCAAAAAACTTGGAATATGAGTCGCTGTAGAATTAAGGTCAAGGTTGAGGGCGACTTATTGGCATTAGGTCATCTCATCTGGGCTGGTACTTAAGAGTCCTAACCTGGACCTGTCATTACCCGAGGAAATCTCAAAAACAGAGAGCCAACACGCGGCCGGGCTTCTGCGGAACTGCTACTCGCATGAGCTCCCATCATGGACGTACAGCTGCACAAGGTGTCTACCCTCTGGAAATCTGTGATGAGATCCACAGAAAAAAATGATTTTTTCAGATTCCTTCCTTCTTCCTCAAATCTATTAATTGCCTCTGGAGTTTGGAGTCCGTACAGGAATGCATTTTGGCACTTCCTATTTTTGAAGCTGACTGTTGCCCCTGAAGCTAACACGATCCATATTTGTCAAGGGCTGGTTTTCCAGGAAGGCCTTCCGTTTCCTCAGCCTGGTCTATGGATAATGTCCAGCGACCTCATCACTCAGAGTAAGGCCCTGAAGAAGAGGTCCCGGTGAAGCCTCATCCGCCACCTCTGCGTTGAGCTCTCCCCCTTTCCTCTCTAGCACTCAGTCTTTTCTTCTCCCTCCAGCACACTGCCCTATCAAGACACATTTTCACGGAAAGATCTGGTTAGCTCATCAAACTGTGATTTACAAAGCTCCGTGTTTTGCCATTCCCAGGTGTATTTGAACTTTAACCCCAGACAAGGAGCCTTAAATCAAAAGAATGAGTCTGTAATTAACTTTAGTAATTTATGGTCCCTGTGAGCAGGTGAGAGATGAATTTGGGAAGTTTGGGGGTGAGTTCCTCTTTCCCCCTGAGCCCATATATTAACAGGCACTCCAGCAGTGTGATAAGAAGGACCGTTTTAGGCATCAAATTATCCATGCAGATTTCTACCTCTGTTGGGGCAGCACAGAGGCATTTGCCTGGGATCCTGTAGGATGTGGTGAAAGGAATTAAAGAGTGTTAGATAACGGTCAAGACAGAGCGAGTGAGGACCAGCTCTCCAACCTCGATATGCGCTCGAAGCCTCAGTCTTAAAATTCACACACTCCACCTCAGCAAACCCTGGACAACCACGTTCCTTGTTCTACCACCCCCACCCCACTGCTAAGAAATAGGAAGACTTCACACTGAAGGGGACAGGGTGATATCCCATCCTAGGATGGCTCCTCCCCTGATCTGCTTTCTGCTTCTATGTCTGAGTAGAATCACAGCAGGGAGCGCTTCACATTGGTTGTTGTGGAGCGGGACGGAGTCTAGGTGTGAATCTGCGGGTCTTTCAGTGAGTCTAGAAAAAGAGGTCACAGGGGCTTCCCTACAATCTGAAGACTGTTGCAGCCCTGCCTGTAAATCTCCTGTGACTGATGTCACTTCTGTAGGCTGGACAGCTACGAGTCACAGGGAGCAACATTGTAGTCTGTAGCAGGGGTCTTGTAGAATTTATTGTAAAAATTCAGCTTAATTACTCCATGTTCAAAGGTGTTCTTAATATTCTTCCACAAAGCAATTTTATAGCTAAATTCTAAATATCTACAATAATATGCCTTTAATCATTTAGCTTCCTAAATATAAAAAAGGGCTTTTGGATATAAAAAGGCCTAAATACTCAGCTTTCTCCATGATATGATGGGGATAATAGTGATATCACTGAACATATAGAGTGGTTGTGAAAATTAAATGACAAAATATAACCAGGCGTGGGGGCCAACACCTGTAATCCCAATACTTGGGAGGCTGAGACAGGAGGATCGCAGGTTTGAAGCCAGACTCAGCAACTTAGTGAAACCCTGTTTCAAATTAAAAAACTTCAAAAGGGGTTGGGAGTGTGACTCAGAGTAGAACACCTCTGGGTTTAATCCCCAGTACCTCGCACACACCAAAATAATGACAAAGTATTTGTAAACTTTCTGTCATATTTTAAATGTTCAATGTTACGATTGTTGCTGTTGTCATTTTAGAATCCTTTTATCCAAGGATAACACATTGGCAGAACTTCCCTTATCAACAACCACCTTTTAAAGGAGAGAGTCAGCCGGGCGTGGTGGCGCACACTTGTAATCCCAATACTTGGGAGGCTGAGATGGGAGGATCCAGGTTCATGGGCAGCCTCAGCTACTCATTGAGGCCCTCCGCAACTTAGTGAGACCCTGTTTCAAAATAAAGAATAAAAAAAAAGGGCTGGGGGTGGAGCTCGGAGGTAGAACGCCCCTGGGTTCAATCCCTAGTACTGCAAAATAAATAAATAAATAAATATGAATTTAAAAAATATAAAGGAAAGAGGGAAGGAGAGTACAACTTTTTTTCTTTTGACATCGCCAGGGTAAATATAGAGCCATGTCACTGGTTTAAGAAACAGTCCCAAATTTCCTCGTGTCGAATGTTGAAACCATGCTGGACTTTGGCATCCGGCGCTGTCATTTAATAAGTTCATGTGGCTCCACGTGCCGTCAAGCACGCACTGTGTAGTATTTTATGATGTTTGACTTGGACTCACACTTTTTGGGTGCACGTATCTGTGTGCTTTTTTTAGATTCTTGTGAAAAGCTGGAGGAACCTGTTTCCAATTTCATGACCGTTTATCATGAATCTAAAAAGACTGCAGCATTACCTACAGACCTACAGATGGAAGTGCAAAGAATTGGATCCATCCTATATCTGCCCTGAGCCTCTGTCCAACCAGTTTTGTGCTTACAGAGAAGAAGGTGACAGTCTGGTGAGAAAGGGGACAAAGGGCTATACTTAGCTGCAGAATGGAATAAAAATAATAATTAATGCAACCAAAGGTCACGGATAACGATGTTTGTGCTTTCAGCAACTGTGTGATCCCTGAAAATTTACTGCCTCTTTAAATTTCTCATTTTCTCTCTAGGATTACCTTTACCTGTAGTTTTCATTCATGAGCACATTTAATAGAAAGAAAGCCAAGTCGTGGTTTTCCACTTGGGATAGTTCTCTTAATCAGGCATAAAGCGTACTTTTCCTGGAAACCCTTCAAAGGGGTTTGAAAATAGTGCAGCTGTGAAGTAATTAAGGTGCTTGGAATTGTTCAATTTATGTGAATATAATCACAAATGTCATCATGTTAGGGTACACCTAATGCTCAAAAGCAGATTTTGGTATTCTGAAAGATTCCTCCCCAGGAATAAATGTGGAGGATCTGTGGCAGTAATGGAAATTTCTTATTTCAATATGTTAATTCACTCAGTCATCTACAAAACTATTTTATATAAATCTGTATAAGTGAAGTTATATTTAAAGCAATTTACTTTTTAGGTTAGTTTAATGTAATTATCCCATGATTAAAGGTAATCTAATATTATTTTACAAAGCAATTTTATCTTTAAACTAACAAGGTCTACAATAAGATATCTTGAACATTTTAGCTTTCTAAATGTAAAGAATGACCTTTAATAAAGATGTTCATAATATCATTATATAAACTAGCCTATTTGGAAAAAACTAAACAAAACTTTAGAAAATAGTTGGAAAAAGTCATCCAGGCATGTTGGCACCTGCCTGTGATCCAGTGCTTGGAAGACAGACAGGAGATTCACAGGTTCAAGGCCAGTCTCAGCAACTTAGTGAGAGCTTGCTTCAAAATAAAAAGGGGCCAGGGATATAGGTCAGAGGTAGACTGCCCTGGGCTCAATCCCCAGCAGCAAAAACAAAAAGAGTTGGAAAATGTTACAGAGCATACACTTACTAGAAACTGCAGAGTTGATAGAATATTAATACAAAATAGACAAGAAATATGTTTATCCCATAAGGAAAATTGGAAAATGGGTTACAAATTTCACTTGATGTGATGATAAATATTTGCATTAATAATTTATAAAGTGATGCACTCAAATTCTATTTTTGTTGTAGAACTATACTCTTGACAAAATAATTCCCCTACCTAAAATGCGTTGATGGTATTCTATTTCTCTTGACACAAACTTGACATCAGCAGCTACTCTTCCTCATTCTTTTATCTTTCATCACATTAACCTCCTTTCAAAAGTCCCTTCTTGCATCAGGAATTCCTTCCTAGTTCTTTCTTCTGCCTAGAATGTTTTCTGCACTTGTGCTGGCTCTGACATCCTTAAAGAACCAGATTCCATTAACTCTCAAATATTAGTTAGTATGGCTCTCCTCTGGAAGAATTAACTCAACTAAAGAGGATAAGTTTGCTCTAGTACATATTCTTACAGGCCCTTAAAATTCACGTTTATATCTCTTTTGACAATTAATTATTTAGGTAAGTTATTCACTATATTTCTACAGTAGAACATACACACACACATGCACATACACACATACACACACTGTATATATGTATATATATATATATATATATATATCATTCCTATCCATATATCCATATGATATATGATATATATCATATCTATCCTATGAGATCAAAGACTATATTTATACTACCACATGGAAGAGTTCTATCACACAGTAGCCCTCAATCATTTTGTTTGTTTGAATAAAAGTTATACTTGTGGAAATGGTGAAGTAACTCATAGCAGACAAACCCTCCTATAGGAAAAAATGATAAACACTGGACAAAAGATACATATTCATGTGTACATACACACACACACACACACACACACACACACACACACACAAATAAGAAGGCATAAATCAGGGAGTAGCAGACAGGCTGGAAGAAGAGCACTACATCTGTCTGCTTTCCCGTGCTTACAACTTTTCCCCTGAGGGAGGTTACAGTTCCCACTGTGAAGGCTGAATCCTTGATAGGAGCCTGCCTGATCTCTTACTGACTTAAGAAATCAATGGATTCATGATTGGCATGTAGAAAAGCTAAGAAATCCAGAAAACAATTCCATTCACAAGAACTTCAAAAACAATAAAATACCTAGGAATAAATCTAACCAAGGAGGTAAAAGACCTCTACAATGAAAATTATAAAACACTAAAGAAAGAAATTGAAGATCTTAGATGATGGAAAAATCTCCCTTGCTCTTGGATAGGCAGAATAAATATTATCAAAATGGCCATTCTACCAAAAGTGATCTACCAGAGTCAATGCAATCCCTATCAAAATACCAATGCTATTCTTCACAGACCTAGAAAAATCAGTCATAAATTTCATATGGAGAAACAGAAGACCCAGAATAGCCAAAACAATTCTCAGCAATAAGAACCATGCAGGAGGCATCACAATTCCTGATTTCAAATTATACTACAGAGCTATAGTAATAAAAACAGCATGGCATTAGTACAAAAACAGATACATAGACCAAATAGAAATGAAGATACAGGAACAAATCCACACACTTATAGCCAATTGATTTTCACTAAAGGTGTCAAACACATACTTTGGAGAAAAGACAGCCTTTCCAACAAATGGTGTTGGGAAAACTAGTTATTCATTTGTAGAAAAATTGAATTAAATCTCTACCTCTCATCTTGCACAAGAGTCAACTGGAAATGGATCAAAGACCTGGAAATTAGACAGGAGACTTTGAATTTACTAGAGGAGGGCATAGGTCCAACACTCAAACATATAGGTACAAGATTAAACTTCCTCAATAAGACCCCAAATCTCAGAAAATTAAAAAGAGGATTAATAAATAGTATGGCATTAAACTAAAAAGTTTCTGCTTATCAAAGGAAACCATCAAGAGTCTAAAGAGAGAGCCTACAGAATGGGAGATTTTTGACAACTATTCCTCTAATAGAGAACTAATATCTGGAACATAAAAAGAACTTAAAATACTTAACACCAAAAACCAAATAACACAATCAAGAAATGAGCAACTGAACTAAATAGACATTTCACAAAAGAAGAGATACAAATGGCCAAGAAACACATGAAAAAATGTTCAACATCATTAGCAATCAGGGAGATGCAAATCAAAACTATACTGAAATTCTATCTCACCCCAATCAGAATGGAAATTACCAAGAAGTCAAACAACAAGAAATGCTGGCAAGGATGTGGGGAAATAGAAACTCTTCTATATTGTTGGTGGGATTGCAAATTAGTACAGCTGCTATGGAGATCAGTGTGGAGATTTCTCAGAAAATTGGGAATGGACCCACCATATGATCCAGCTATACCACTCCTGGGTATCTTTCCAAAGGGAATGAAATTAGAAGATTATGGTAATATATGCATATCCATGTTTATAGTAGCACAATTCAGAATAGCTAAATTATGGAACCAACCTAGGTGTCCATCAACAGATGAATGGATTACAAAATTATGGGATATAGACACAATGGAATTCTACTCAGCAATAAAGAAGAACAAAATAATGTCATTTGCAGGAAAATGGATGGACCTGGAGAACATTATGTTAAGTGAGATTAGCCAGTCACAGAAAGTGAAGGGTCATATGTTTTCTCTCATATGGGGAAGCTAAGGAGTACTCAGTATATCAGAGGGACTTCAGATAATGGAGAAGAAACCCCAGTGAAGCCAGGGAGGTGGTCTAGGGAAGGGGTCGGGAGAGGGAGGATCGATGAAGGAATCCCTTCCACTGACATTATGTACATGTGTAAGAATACCAAAGTCGGCCGGGCTTGTAATCCCAGCACTTTGGAAGGCGGAGACCGGAAGATCTGGGTTCGCAGCCAGCCTCAGCTCTCTCGCTCTCTCTTGCCCTGTCTCTCTCTCTCTCTCTCTCTCTCTCTCTCTCTCTCTCTCTCTCCTTAGTGAGGCCCTCCGCAACTTCGTGAGACCCGGTTTCAAAATAAAGTATAAAAAAAAATAGGGCCAGGGGCGTAGCGCGGAGGTAGAATGCCCCTGCATTCAATCCCTGATACCGCAAAAAAATAAATAAATAAATAAATAAAGAATACCAAAGTCAATCTTAATACACTGTATGGGGGAGGGTGGGGGTGGGGAAGGGGGAGGGAAACAGGGTAAAGCCCACAAAGTTCTGTGAGCGTGTATGTCACTATCACTATAATTTAATTATGATGTGAGACTATAATATACCAATAAAAGTATTAAAAATAAGTCTAAATAAACATATACATATAAAAGAGAAATCAGAGGAAATATTTCTGCTCCCATGGCAACTGGAAAGTAAAGGAGGAAATCTCAGAAGGGAGGGACAGAAGCTAAGCCTACCTTTCTGGCTCTCCCTGAGCTATGTGTGTACCAAGCAGGCTTGAAACAGTATGGCTAAGGGTGGAGACAGGGCATAGGTTTAACTGCCCCCCACTGCAGAGGAGTACAATTTGGAGTTCAATTTCAGCCAAGCTAAATGCCTATTAAAAGCTAAAACAAAAAATCAATACTCTTTGGACTTGGGATTTATAGTCATGGCAAAAATGTCTCTAATCCAGTATGATTTGTGTTGGAGTATGAGAGACTGATAGGATTCAGAAGAACAGAATAAAAATGGTTTTGCCAGAGAAAAGAAAATCATGTGTAAATGCCTAACAATTGGAAAACTTGGTACATCTTGAGACATGGTAGAGACCAGCAAGACTGACGCATAATGCAAAAGGGCAGGAGAAGGAGTGGCACAGGAGGCCCCTGGTGTTGAGCAGGGCTCCAATCACTTGAACTCTTACATGTCATGTTCTGTAATTTTGTTCTAGCACTACTCTCAGAAGACTTGAGAGGATTCTAAGCAATGTAATGGCACAATCAGGTTTTGTTTTCAAAGATGGTTCTGGCTATCCACAATGGAAAAAGCACTGTTGGAGGGAAGACGTGGATAAAGAAAAATCAGTCTCCGCTATTTCTCACTGTAATTAGATGTGAAGAGGGAGTTAGTAAGGCAGAGGAGAACATAAAGATTGACACCCAAATATCTGTCATAAGCCCTGATGGTGCGAGTTACCAAGACTCAGAAAATGAGAGGTGGAGAAAATTGGGGGAAAAGATTAGGAATTGAACCCATGGTTGGCAGATGATCTCACTTGACAATACTGGCCTGGAAGTCAGAAACGAATGGTGGCTTAGCAACTCAAACTTGAAATTTGTCAGTCTGGAAATTTTATTTGAAGTCATAAAAATGGAAGGGTTTGTAGTGAGAAAGGGGGAAGTGAGACATGAGGGGGACCAGGAACACTCCCTTACTGGCTTCAATGTGGAAGGTTAGAGTAGAGAGAGAAGAACCAACAACGGAAACTAAGAATTAGGCGCTTATAGGGTAGAAAGGCCAGAAGTCTGGGGTATCAGAGAAGCCAGGAAGGACACAAGGTTTCCTGGAAGAAGTAACGATGGGGAAGTAGGTAGTTGAACTAATCCACCTGGAAATGATAAGAATAGGCTTTTACAAAATTAATCTATTTCTTTATTTATTATTTTGGTATTAGAGGTTGAACCCAGAGGCATTCTACCTCCAAACTACACAAGAGGTCTCACTAAATTGCTGAGGCTAGCCTCGAACCTGTGATTCTCCTGTCTCAGCCTTCCAAGTACTGGGATTACAGGTGTGCACCACCATGCCTGGCATAGCCTTTTTAAAATGTGTATGTATGTGTGCATTCTTTTTAAATTAAATTTATTTTTAAGTGATACATAAAACAAGAATTGTATAAAATCATGGGTACCATGTAATGTTTCAATAGATGTATGCCTTGGACAATGTTTAAATCAGATTAAACAGACCTACTTCTTCAAGCACTTTTCATTTCTTTATGATGAAAATGTTCCGAATTCTTTCTTCTGGCTTTTAAAAATAGGCAGTACATTATTGCTACTTATAGTCACACTGCTGTGAACACCAGAACTCTTGACTCCTGTCTACTGATAACTTGGTACCTATTGTCAACCTCTCAAGTAACTGGAGATATCAAATGGGGAAGTAATGGAAAGGGTCTACCCAGAATGGATAAAAACTGAACCAGTTGAGATGTGTGATGGACTCAGGTAGTCTATTACATTTTTAGAAAAATGTATAGTTGTGTGTACTTATATATGCTTTTTAAGAATGGAATTATCTCAGCTGGGCATGGTGGCGCACACAGGTAATCCCAGTACTTTGGGAGGCAGAGACCGGAGGATCCAGGTTCGCGGCCAGCCTCAGCTCTCTCGCTCTCTCTCTCCCTGTCTCTCTCTCTCTCTCTCCTTAGTGAGGCTCTCCGCAACTTCATGAGACCCTGTTTCAAAATAAAGTATAAAAAATAGGGCTGGGGGCGTAGCGCGGAGGTAGTACGCCCTTGCGTTCAATCCCCGGTACCGCAAAAAAAAAAAAAAGAATGGAATTATCTCAACAATATTTAAAAGCCGACTGAATTCATCCCAAAAGCATTGGATGGGACACTCAGGAGAAACAGTGAAGAATGGATATTCCTGAATAGTAGGAGTGCCAGACAGTTGGAATTTACCACTTAATGATCATACCACTTATTAAACCACCACATTTCTATTTACAAAAATTTTCAAATATGGATGAAACATATCAGTCAAATACTCTAAAGGAGCCCATAAAATAGGATTAAAAAAATAACAGCAAGAACATAATCCAACTTGATATAATGAGCAATGAAAATGATCAAGAGTTCAGAGATTTGTCACAATTCCTTCCAAATGAATATTTACAGAAAATCATCATCATGCTTAAAAGACAGACTCCCCACTATGCACTAACAACTCTATTCCTTAGGAGCAACACTTAGGCAAATTCTTTACCATGTTTAGCTCTCAGTTGGTTTATACCTCACATGGTGATGGTACCAGTGTGCATCCCAGCTAAATTCCTGACTGGAGGGTTTAATCGCTCACAATTTGCTTGATTCAGTCCTCCGCTCTACCATCTACTCTTCGCAGAACTGGAGGTAAACTTATGAAGCTCTTCATGCCTTTGTTCTCTCGGTTGTGAAATGACGACAATAACAGTGCCAACGCTGTGAGGATTACACAAATAAACACTAATGTGGGTCGGACTAGTGACGTTCACCAATCCCACGCTTCCTCGCTGGCTCTGGAGCCCCCTCTCCTGCTTCTTCTCCCACTGAAGTCTGGGGAACATCACTGGGCTCCTGCCAGAGGAGTATGGCGTGAGGTGATGCTGTGCCTTCCAGGTCGGCCATGTTCTCTCGGTTCCCTTCTTGGACATTTGAAGCAGAGTTAGTAAGCGCCAGCACCCTGGATCACCATGTGGAAGGACACTTCCTGAACACTCTAAACTGTGGCCTGGATGAGAATTAGGCCTTTGTGGTCTTAAGCCACGTAAATTCAGTGGGTGCTTTTTACAACACTAGCAATAATTTCCCTGAGTGTCACCATAATGCTTAGTGCAGTGGCTAGCTACCATATAGTAAGTGTTGAATTAGTGCCAGCGATTAAACGCCAGGGGACCTCCAGGGAGGCAAGTGTCAGAAAACATATTAACATGGAAATGATGCTCCAAATAGACCCAGGAGGATTTCTTAATTCTGAAAACTTGACTTGAAAACCAAGCAGGGAAAATATGATGTTTGTTAATGTCTAATATCAGTAGCAGCTTATGTTTATTGAAACAGGGCTCCGATCACATTTAGAGAAGTTGAGAAGCTAGAATTGTTCTATAAGTGATTGTATTATCTCTATTCATTTGATTCTCTGTTGTATGTGATATTAGCTATGGTGTAGATTGTCAGTTCATTGTTACCAATTCAAAACACACAATTTCTCTTTCTCCAGGTAGAAGCAATATGGTTTCCATATATCTTTATAAGCACTACATGTTATATTAAATACATGTGTATTTAATATATATATTCATATATATGAAAATAAATCATGAAAAATTGACTTGTTTGTATAATATTTAAAGAATACATGTCATGGTAGAGATTTAAAAATAAAAATATTTACTCCTTTTGGTATCATGCAGCATCTTTCAAAGTACATATAGATTTTAAATAAACATCCTGAGTAGAAACATTCAACTAGCTACACAAATACTTATATATCTTCCATATGGAAAGAAGTTATCTATATTACAGCTATTTTATTGCTCATTGCAGAGGGTTATGTGAAGCAGATTGTGTTGAACTCTTTTATTTCCTTTAGAAAACCAAACCTGGAGTTTTTTTCCCCCTACAGAAATAGAATATATATTTAACACATTCACTGAACCCTATGACAGACTTTTTTTTAAACAGAGCCAACAACTGTGGATCTCTCTTAATCGCTTGCTGACTACATGGTGTGTGTTAACATGAGACACACAGAAGCCGTAAAGGAAATCACCCCCAGCTGCCCATAGCCTTGATATTCAGATATCCATTTTTCCATATCCTTTCCCAAAGTGGGGGTACATGAAAAACCTCTAGTTCTCATGTGTTTTTGTTCTTATTCATAGAAGCCCCTCAACCAGTAACAGACTCTTACAGGGATGTGGAGGTAACCACTCACTTCCTCATTGAAAGGATCCCTCCTGGTTTTGTAAGTATTTCCATTCCTCTTTAGATCTTTCCCTCTCAGCTGAACATGTTGGAAGTATTCGAAGCACACACGCACAGCTATCCTGGATATTTCTACTTCAAAATCTCCAAGTGAAGCAAATGTTTTAATGCCATTCAATTATTTTTTCCAAATTCTAAAGTAAATGTTAACAACAATGATAGAACAGAAACAAACCTCAGGTCTAGAGCTGGATTTCTTTTATCTTCCTATCAAATATGTGTCTTGTGCACTGTATAAAATTCCTGGTATTATTCATTCAATTTTCTTCCTTACTGAATATGTGTCCTTTTGTATTTGGGGACTGACTGTGTTAGGAACGAAAAACACAAATGTGCAAAACTGACCCCTGATTTTCATAGAGCTCAAAATTGAATTAAAAAAGTGATCGAATCAGTGAATGTTTTGGTTAATAATCAGTGATAAGTAATATTTTTGATAAGTGATAATAAATGTGTAGACGTACGCATATATTTTCCTCTTTGTGAAGAAGAAATTCGATAGCACAGTATGATTCTTAAAATTTTGAGATTAAAATTGGCAAACAGAAAGGCATTGTAGCTGTAGTTCGAACAGCAGGTGCAAACGAATAGAAAAACAAATTGGAATGGACCTGAGAATCCTGAAACCAGGGTGGTCGGGTCAGAATACACAATGGGTATGGCCTGTAAAAATGGGAGATAGATCAGCTGAAGGTCTTACATGGCTCACGGGCATTCACACTTCTATAGAAAAAGCTTCTCCCAAATTATGCATATCCATCCTGATTTTACATGAAACAAAATAAACAAAAACACACCAGTATTTCTTTGCAGATAGCCTATTCCAGAAAAAAAAAAAACAGAGTAGAAAAGCACTTCTATTTCATGAAATAGTCCATGGAGGAAATACTGGATTAGACAGAAGAGAACCAGCATCCATTCCTGAGAATGAGTGAGAGAGGAAAGCCAATATATTTTTAAATTTTCTTTTTGAGTCCTCTCTTTACTTGTCTGAGGTTATGGTAGCACAGAGACCATCTATGTAAGTCGCTGTGTGCTCTTTATCAGTGAGTTGAAGTTAAGGTTGGTTTTCTTGACTTCTGCTTCTAAGACAGTCACCTTGGAGGTATACCTGCGTGAATCTGCAGAGCTGATGCACTCCTGGTCCTCATCCAACTCCTCCTCTGGACCCAAACACACACAAAGAAATATGGCTCCAGAGTCTTCTCCCACATGTTCCATGTATTAACTTAGGATCTATAAAACAAAGCAGTCTCCAGTAAAATAGTATTCTCGAATTTCACTACCATATCTAGAGGTGTATACTAGATTGGGTTTATGTTATAGTAGAAAAGAATTAAAATCTATGACAGCCATTGTTAAACCTTGTCTTTGGGAAAGACAATGAAGTCTCCTCTCCGATGCTGGCTTGATAAACCTTCCCAAGCTGGGTTTTTCCAATTCCTCAGCAGCCTCCTGCTAAGAACAGAGACAAAACTCAGGATGCTCCGTCTCTGTGGCAGTCGACAGGACAAGTCTGGGGAGAAGCACAACCGCAGAAACCACAGAGTGCGCTGATAAAAGGAGCTAGTGACTCAGAAGTCGTTCAGAAGATAAATCTGAAACAGAAGATGTTGTACTCTATAAATAGCATTTCTTTTATCTTATTGTATAGGGCATCAGTCCTTAGAGAATTTGTAAAGGGTTTTATGACAGATGTCCTGTGAAACACAAATTGTTATAGGAGTTCATCATAATGCTGAAGGGATACGGATGCATCAGGTTTAAACTTTTTTCTACGTACCAGAAAACTGGCTATGAGTGATAGCATGGTGTGTTCAAAGTCACAGGGGAACAGAGAGACAACCACAGAACCCAGGTATCCAGGCCAGCACAATGCTCTTTACTATACCCTGAGACTGCATTTTGTCACTAAATATTCAGATGAACACTAAAATAATTTTTAAAAATTATCTACAAGTTGGCCAATTTGAGTAACGTACAATAACATACAAGCATCTACCTAGTTCATATGAAGTGTGTTCTTAGGTACACACTTGCCCCCAAATAGGCAGTCCCCATGGTAGGATGCTTTGGAAGACCGTCGTCTCTAAAACTTTCAAACAAATATTTTTATTTCTTTCGTGATACAAAGCAATCCAGAATTTAGAATGCTAGTATCAAAGCATAGAATCAGAAAAAGAATGTTAGAGTCTATTGAGCCACTTTAGGTATGACACATTAAAAAAAAGAATATGGTCATGAAAGTGTAAGAGACTTGCACATGATCGCCCAGCTAACTTATGTGTAATGAACACTCCTTGTGAAGTTCTTAGATCTCTTGGATCCTAATCCAATGACTATTCTTCCATGGAGTGATAAGTTGTGTTTTTTCCCCGTAGAGAAACCAAATTATAAGAACTAAACTGAATATGATTGTTCACGTGCAATTTACTTAACTCTAAATCAATCTTCTAACCGAAGAGAATTAAATCGTACAGACATTTGACCTTTGGAGATTCACGAAGCATGACATCTCTGTGTGTTTTGTTACATTTTCTAGACTCAGCATTTTTTTATGCCACTCAGCAACACTTCTAGAGCTCCCAAGACACATGACATTTTAGGAATGGAAAGAATACAAACACAGACACACAAACGTAAGGGACTGGAGTTAAACACATGCACACACACACACACACACACATGCACACACACACACACACACACACACATACACACATGCACATACATGTGCTTTGATTTTGAGAGTGGAATCTGATTCTCTCCTAATTTGATGAGCAAATTAATCTTTCTGAAATAAAAGTTCTTAAGAGAAGATCACATCTGGTTTGATTTCTGTTGTAGGCAGTGTCTAGAAGAGTATTTGACACAAAGTCATTTTCTTAAAAGTAATTATTTAATAAATGAATGAAATTACAGTATATAGAATAAAGTTGTTGTTACTCCACAGGAAAATTAGGCAAAAAAGAGGGAGAGGGGCTCATTTATGCTAACTTTTCTAAATATATTAAGAGAAACATAAAATCTATTTATAATACCAATTATTTATGATGTTCCCCCTAAATTATATGGGCAAATATGCTTCATATTGTATCAACTGTCCTGGGAATATACAGTAAATTAGCATATCTTGGAAACCCTACATTGACAGCAATGATGAGGAGAAAATAATTTTTCCAAATTTACTTTACCACACAATATTTTTCTTTCCATCTTCCCTAAACCTGGCATGAGACACCACTTGTGCTTTGGAAATTGTACTTGGTAGAGTATATGGGAAAACCTAAGGAATAAAAAAAATGTAACATAGTTGAAATTATGCAACTGTCAAATACTATAAATGACTTAAATTCGTAAAGAATATTTCTTAAGCTGCTTTAAATTGTCTCTGTTTCCTATAAGAAACACAGAGATTGTGAACCATAGCTAACTAAACGTCATAGATGAAGTTCTGAATGCATGTGCCAAGTAAAACAAAACATCTCAACTTGAAATTTCTGGAAAAAAATTCAATGAAGTAACCAAAGGTGTGCATTTGTTAATGCTGGATTTAATTTGAGGATTAGCCTACTGTTGGGGTGATGGCAAAACACTGCTAAACAGAGTTACTAAATAAAATGTGAAGGGACTCATGGCAAAAATGATACTTCAGGGAGAATTTTAAACAGGTAGGAGTCTGATTCAAATCCTAACTAGTTATACAGATTTAAGACTTACGATCCAAGACTTATGTTCTTAACGAACCAAATGTTCCCTTTTATATAACTGCTGTAAATTCAATTATAATTATAAACTACAAAGAGTTAAATTTCCAGTGATACTAGGCATACACCCAGACTACTAAATACCTAAAAAAGAAAAACTATATATAAGTTAGACTTATTATTAAATATATAAATCTAATAAATTGCAGGCTCTTAACTCTTGAAGGGTGAATGCAGTAGAAAGATTCAAGAAAAGCAATCTTAAATATGATAATGATACTATTATATCTTCTTTAAAAGCAATTATTTCTAATATAATGTTATTGGTACCTTGTAATTCTATATCAAATGAGGTTCTGAATAATAGGAACATACATGCATATAGTACTTTGTACATTTCCCTGTGGAACCCACCCCTCTCCCTCTCTTTCCCGGAACATGTTACTGAGATTGGTACTGATACTTTTGTATATGTACATAGCATTATTTGAATTGTTTCCTTGGTGGAGGGGGGAAAGCCATTATTTTTTAATTAGCTATTTACCTAAAACAGGTGAGCTCTAAATAGGATTACTGATTTAGTACTGACTATGTTCTGGGTACCAGAGAAGAAAAAACACAAAGATGAAAAAGAATTGAACATATTGTCTAATTGATAAGCAAAAATTATCTGAGAATAGTAAAAAGACTGTAAAGTAAAATGTGATAGAATCATTTTTTAAAAAGGTACGTGCACTGAGAGGTGAGAGTCACTGACTTGGACCAGAAGTCAAGAGGAACTGCGTGGGCGCTGACAGTTGAAATGGGTATAGAAGGGTGTGGTTCCAGGAGACTAGGAAGTCTAAAGTAAAGAAATAACAGGGGAATTTCATGTAGAGGGAATATCGCGCCAGGAAAGATGGAAGTCTAAGATTCGTGACAAACCCGGGTAGAAGAGAGTGAATGTGTGTTGCGGGGGCAAGGATGGTAACAGTGGAACTCCAGGGAAAGAAGCTGCTAGTACAGGTTGAAGTCGTGTGCCAGAGAATCATCTATGCCCTGCTAAGGCCATCTGTATCTAGAAGCTAAGAACACACTTCAGTTATAACCAGCTAGTTGTCCTTTTTAGAATAAAGCCACTTGAACATTTCAGAAACACAGGAAATTCAGTTAGGTCCATGCTACTTTTCAAATGTTTTCTGAATTCTTTTCTCCCTCTGGACATCACCAAAAATCCATTGTCCACAGGAAGGTATAAATACTGCATCCGTAGCCGGTCATGGTGCAATCCCTGTACATGGGAGGCTGAGACAGGAGGATCACAGGTTCAAGGACAGCCTCAGCAAGTAGTGAGACTCTCATCAACCTAGTGAGACTCTGTTTCAAAATAAGAAATAAAATTGGACTGGGGGTGTAGCTCAAAGGCAGAATGCCTCTGGGTTCAATCCCCAGTAACACAATAAATAAATAAATAAATAAATAAATAAATAAATAAATACTGCATCCTCATTGTTCATTTCAGGCACCAGAAACGTCATACTACATTCTGAATAGTGCATTACACTTTTACCTTTCAAAAAACACCACAACATTGAAACTCTTCCTGAAGAAACATAGTATGGCATCAAAGCTGAATACTTTGATGTTAACAGTTAATAGCTTGCAGGAAAGAAAAGAATAGTACCTTCTTTCTAGGAAAATCAAAATGTTCTAAATCTATTTAGCTTTTATTTTAAACTCTTGTGTTTCAGGGGTAGAAAAATTAGCCTCTGATATTTTATCAATATTATTTAAAAATCTTGTCAAACTGCAAATTTAATTCCTCTGGAAATTTCCTTTCTCAGCCACAATGATATAGAATATTGGATTTTTCTCTTTTAACTGTTGCCAGATCTCCAATCAATTCTTTTATGGTACTTTAAGTTTTACAAAATCTTTGGGGGCTAGATCTAGTGAGAATCTTATAAAATGTTTTTACATATATCACATTTCTCTTTCACAGCTCTATATTATTTACCTTTAAGTTTAGGCAGGGAGACAGTTTTTTGAAGATTGGGGACAACAGTATAAACCTGGCATATTAATAATAGCACTGTGCTAAAACCACTTCTGTTAGAGGCAATGACTGTTTAGTTGAACAGCACATAGTGTAGGTCTGCAGCCTCCGGATCTTTTCTATAACTTAGACATTCATACATCCACTTATTTTAATAAAACAGATTGAATTAAAAACAACCTAACAGTTTTTTAATGAAATCTTATAAAGCCCCCTAAATGTAGCGTGTGATTATTGACGGTGAGATGTAGATTCTATTTCATATGGTCTCTGGTATTATGTACATCATGTAGATCAAAAGTAATGTTAATGATAACATACAATTACATAATGGGCTTTACTTCTTTTAAACTAGAATTTTATATTGAACATTTTAAAGGGAAAATGAAAACTTTGAAGTAAATAAAACTAGGAGAAAATGAAAACTTCAAAGTAAATAAAACTAAATGGGTTTGGACTTTTACCCTTGGGCGCTGACTACAATTGATGACTTGTGTTTTCTGAGATAATTTGAAAACTTGGAGTGCCACCTTTTAACATGTAAAATTCTTTGGTTGTTTCTCAGAATATTCCCCTGTATCTATTATCTCTCTCAAAAGATAAATCAGGGTAATCTTTCTGAGAAAGTCTCAAATACTCAAACTTAAGCATTCACTACTCAGGTGGGATGACTAATTACCATGCTATCCTGCCACGCCACACTTCAGGAAATTGTAGCTGCTGCCCAGTCAGTGATGGAGGGAGCCCTGGAAAGCAATGAGCTCTCGGAATGACTACTTACACATACCACACAGAGACTTATAATGCTTACACATTCTTAATTTAGTTTTCCGAGTCTCTGCTTCTTGTTTTAAAAGTCCTTTCATCTCCTGTCACTGAGGTTTGAGAATATCAACTCTAAGTCTCCATCCAGCAAGACAGCTCTCCAGCTGTCCTTAGACTGAGCCAGTTCTCTCCATTTTTTTCACTTTTATTTTCCAACATTAACTGGAAAGCGCTGGGAAGGTAACATACCCTCCTGAGGGAGGGAGGGACTGGCTACAACGGCATAGACTCTGTTCCAGTGCCCCTTTACAAACAAGGTGCCTTTAATGCGTTAGTCCAGACACTCATGTGTCCTGGGGTATAAACCTAGTGCAGGCTGCCTTTCGGGGCCCCTCAGCTGCAGAGCAGGTGGGGTATGCACAGATGAGATTGTGCATAAAATAAACAAGGATGCACAGAACAGCAGGTTTATCATAAACGAAGAGTATTGCATAATGACTGCATTCCATCACCAAATCTGCCAATAACGTCAAAAAAAATCAACAAAGGAAAATATATAACTCTCTCTCTCTCTTTCTCTCTCTCTCTCTCTCTCTCTCTCTCTCTCTCTCTATACCTCCAGCCTATGTAAAAGAAAGATGGGGATTTACAATGATCCCCAAAAACTACATTACACATGCCAGGAGCCTGATTATTGGGCAGTTAATCATAATCAGATTATTTTTTGTGGTACTGGGGATCTCACCCAGAGGCATTCTGAGCTGTACCCCCAGCCCTATATTTTTATTTTTATTTTGAAACAGGCTCTTGCTAGATTGACGAGAGTCTCACTACTTGCTGAGTCTGTCCTTGAGCCTGTGATCCTCCTGTCTCAGCTTCCCAAGTACTGGAATTACAAGCATGTTAAACTTTTAGTTCAGAAGAGGCCACATAAAATTCATTCAAGGTAATGTGTTCAACAACCCAAATAGACTGAAAGGTAACTTAATGTCAGCACTGACTCCCGCAATAGACTGCAAGCCAGAGACCAAGGGAAAGCAGTAGAAAGTGCAGACGTGAGTGCAACTGCTCCTGGGTAGGAATTTGTAAATCTATGCCACACTGTGAGACTAAGAAATTCAGAGCTAAATTCAGAGACTCGGACTCTAGGAAACTGAAACTGCACAGTACATCAATAGGAAAGTTATATGTCAGGGACCCCAAAGGAAGAGATCCATTTGCAAGATGGCGATGAAGCAAGACCCCGAGAAAGGAAAACATGGCCAAACCCATCATCAAGGAAACCAGCAAGGGTTGAGCTGTCTCTTGGAATTGAGGGACTGAGGATTTATACTTCTATACCTTACTTATTTATGTGACAAGCCAATTCTTTTACACATGTGTGTTGTTTCAATTCTTTTTTAAACCCCAATATCAACCTACATCTTTTTTTTCACTTACTACCACATTTATTTATTTTTATACTTTTATTGGTGCGTTGTAATTCTACATCATAGTGAGAGTCAAAGTGATACAAACATACATGCACACATCATTTGGTGTGTTTCCTTTTGCGTTACATCCCACTCGTCCCTCCTCCCTCCACATACATGTAAGTGAGATTTGTAGCAATACCTTCAAAAATGAACATAGCATTGTTTTAACTGTTTCCTTCCTCCACCTCTTTTCTTCACCTCCCCCAATCCCTTTCCACTATTAGACTTCATTTATCTGAAGTCTTTTTTGTTTTCTCTTTTCTCTCTAACCTTTGACTTTCTGAGACGGGCTGATCTCAGCATAATATTTCCTCGTTCCATCCATTTTCCTGCAAATGACATAATTTTGTTCTTCTTTATGGCTAAGTAGAATTCTGGTGTATGCATATACCACATTTTCTGTATTCATTCAACTGTTGACAAACACCTAGGTTGGTTCCATAATTTGGTGATGGTGAATTACGCTGCTATAAACATGGGTAGGCAGCATCAGTCACCGTAGTATTCTGACTTGGATTCTGTAGGAAAGATACCAGGAAGTGATACAATTGGGTCCTATGGTAGTTTCATTCCTGGTCTTTTGAGGAGTCCCCATACTGATCTCCATTGTGTTGTACTAATTGCAATCCTACCAATAATAGTGTATAAGAGTCCCCATTTCCCCATATCCTCACCAGCATTTATTATCATTTGTATTCTTGATAATTTCCATTCCAACTGGACTTAGATAGAATCTCAGTGTGGTTTTGACTTGCATTTTCCTGATTGTTAATGATGTTGAGCATTTCTTCATACATATTTGATGGCCATTTGTGTTTCTTCTTTTGAGAAGTGTCTATTCAGTTTGACTACCCTTTTGATTGTTTTTATCTTATTGATGCATTGTAATCATACATCATGATGAAGTTCAGAGTGATAGAGGCATAAATACACACAGCACTTGAGGAGCCCTTCCTCAGTTCCCATCCCACTCCCTCCTCCTCCCCACCTCCCTGTATATGACATTGTGATTGGCTTTGATAAATTTCTGTATGTACATAGTGCTACTTTTTTTTTGCATTCTTTACATATTCTCCATATTAGTCCTTTCTCAGAGGAGTAGCTGGCAAAGATTTTATGTAATTCTTAATTTATCTTTTCTATCAAGATTGACTTTAAGAGTTGGTTGATATTGCTAATTACACATGTTTAAATTGTGTTTGTTAAGTGGTCAGATGACCTAATATTTTTAAATGATACTGAAAAGTCAAAATAAATAAGAAACCATTGAATGCATACATTTTTACTTTTAGGGATTCAGGCAGTACTTACATTAAAAATATACTGTGTATATTTCCATCTTCAGACAATATCTAGATAAGTTCTTGTTGAAACATTACTAACACATTAATCCTCTCTCTTATCACCTTTAATTTTCTTACTCCTATCAAACTTTATTTCTTAGATCCCTAACTTACCATCAGGCAGCCAGAACTAGTCACACTAAAGTTAAATGACCTCAACACATTCTTTGATATCATTCTGATGTATTTCCAGACTATTCCATGCTAGAGAGAGGAAGCCAGAAAAACACGTAAAATTCTCTATGCCAAGCCAGGTAGTTTGTAACTTGTTTTGTTTCAAAAGCGCTTCTCAAAAGAGTCCACAATTGGTAATATATTCCCTAAATGATTCCTCCAAACCATGGATTTTAAATTGCAGTAGAATCATATACAACAATGTATCTGAACAATAAACTATAAAAAAGGCAAGAAACACAGTGTGCTGCTTTGGAGATGTTAATGCACTTAGGTTCCTTTATCGCTGATTATGATATTATCCAGAAGTATCAAGGATTATACATATTGCCAACTTTTTAGATGCTATGCCCTAGTGCAAAGGAAATGTGTTTTCCATACAAAACCACTGCATTCAGATACAGTACTGAACCGTATTTCCAGATACCCTTTACCAGTACTCCACTTTGGCTCTGCATTAAAATAAAATTTACTTAAAGACTCCACAAATAATAGCTCTCCGGTGTCCAATTATTGCTCACAATTCAAGGAAATGTCTACTTATGGAAAGGCAAAGGGCCAATCACAAGTTTAAGTAATAGCCTTTGAAAACTCAGTACTATTCTTTGATACTTTTCCTATAAAAACATGCAAAAAGACACTATCCATAGGATAAAAAGTCACACCATTGTGTACAAAAAAAGTAAGCCAGAACCATATGTTATACACATAAAAATCAATGTCGGTACTTATACACATGCATACATACATATACACATGTTAACATATATGCATATAAGTGCAAATATTATCAGCTGATAATGAATTTTTGGGAAATGTGTAAAAATAAACTATGGACCAGATTTCTGGTCTGTTCAAATGGAGAACTAGCTTGAGTTACTGCCTGTGTCCTTGAAAATCAACCATAGAGAAATGTCGATAACTCAAAACCAAGAAGGTGACATGGATTTGAAAACAAAAGCTTAATCTTGAATTTGAGATCCCTAAATGTATGCATTTAACAGAATTGTCCCCCCAAAATGTCAGAGGGACAATAAACAAATAATCATAAAATATGCAATCATAGACCCTTAATAAACCACCCTCATTAAATGGCAGAGGAAGCAGGCAACAAATTATTAGGTATGCAGAATAGTTGGATAACATAATTCATATACTTGACCTAAGTAAGAGCCCTATATTAAACAGTATGTGTTCCCTTCAAAGGCATATAGTATATACAACTTAATTGAGTATATGCCAAGTGAACCTCAAAAAATAATTATATATTGTAATCACACAGAAAATGTTTTGTAACCCCCAAGGAATTCAACTAGGAAAAAACCAAACCAAAACAAACAAAAATGCTCAGAAAAATCCCACACATTGAACAAATGAATCAAGGTAGTTCTTTGGGCATAGTTTAGATTATTCGTCTCTTGCTCTGTTTTTAACTGCATTCCACAAATTTTGATATATCATATTTTTATTCCATTCATTTAGATATATAACATACACCTATATCTTTAAAATTTCTCTTTTTTTCATCTTTGACCCTGTGTTAGTTCAATAAATGTGATTTAATCTCCAAATATTAGGGATTGTTCAGATATTTCAGTTCTTAATTTCTAATTTAAAAGTTGTCATCTGTAGACATATTTTTTATACTTTCCTTCCTTTTAAAGCTTAGGCTGATTTCATGGACCATCATGTGACCTATCTTGGTGGAAGTTGCATATATACTTAAGAATAATGCATGGACTATTGTTGTTGGCTATAGGGTTCTATCATGGCTAACTGGTCAGTTATTTGATAGTATTGTTCAAGACCTATATATGGTTGCTATGTTCTATACATTTGTTCTATCAATTAGTGAAAGAAAGCAGGGTGTTGAAGTCTCCAACTATATCTGTACACGCATTTTCATTTGTTCTAATTCTTCGTGTCCATTTATAAAGGTATCACTACCGATCTCACTGAACATGTACAGGGACAGAGAAGGAGAAAGTGGGGTGGGATGCGGAGAGAGACACACCAAGTGCTGTGCGCATGTCTGTTTGTATCATTCTGAACCTCACTATGATGTATAATTGCAATGTCCCAATAAAAGTATTAAAATAAAGATGATTTATAAAAGAAGAAATTGTTTTTCCTTTCAGTGTATTTTGGAGCTCCTTCGTCAGGTGTGAACCACTTAAGACTGTTTTGTCTTGGAAATTTGACCCCTACATCATTCTATAATGACCATGTTTAGCTCAGATAATATTCTTTGTTCTAAAGTTTACCTGAGAGTAATGTAGGCACTGTAGTTTTCCCTTGGTTAAAGCTTGTGCATTGTCTTAGACTGTCCAGGCTACTATGACAAAATGTCCTAGGCTGGTGTCTTAAACACAGAAACTCATTTCCTCACGTGGCTGGGTTCTGCTGAGGGCTCTTAGATGCTCATGTTCCTGCTTTGTGCTAAAGTGACTTTCCCTAGTGTGCATGTGTGAAACAGAGCAAGAGATCTTTCTTCTTTCTCTTGTAAGACCACCAGTCCTATCGGATTAGGACACTACCCTCATGACCTCATTGAACCTCACTTGCCTCATGGAGCCCCGTGTCCACACAGTTATCCTGGGGGTTAGGGCCAAGACGGACAGTCCAATAGAATTAGGACACTACCTGTATGACTTCACTGAACCTCGTGAAAGCCCTGTGTCCACATAGTCATCCTGGGGGTTAGGGCTTTAACATATCTAAATTGGGGAGACACAATTCAGTTTATAGCATATAGTGTAACTCTTGCCTTCCTTTTTACTTTTATCCTTTCCTTTCCTTCATATTTAGGAGGGCTTCTTGAAGACAGTATATAGCTTAATTTGTCTTTATTTAATACAATCTAACAATTTCTCTTTCAATAGGTCACATTAATATCATTTATATTTAGTATCATTATTATTTTTCACATTTGTGTCAGTCAACATTCTCAATGCTATAATCTAAAGCAACTGACCACACAACTTAGAAGGAATATTTATTTGCTCACAGTTTTTTGGAGATTCTAGGTTCAGTCCATGTGAGGCTGGGGTCTATGGATCTCAGGACATGGTGGTGGGAAGCATGAAGAGGGAGAGAGCAAGGGCCCTGCTCTCACATCATGGAAGCTGGAATCAAGAGGAAGCAAGCAAGGGGATTCAAAGACAAAAGCACAGTCCCCAAGGTCATATCCCCGGGAACCCACCTTCTCCAGCCACACCCCACTGGCCTAGGTTACCCCCCAAGCAGTAGTAAGTTCATTACAGTGGATTTATCTACTGATGAGATTATAGCCCTCTTGACTTAATGTCATCAACTCTGAACCTTAATACATGAGCTTTTCAGGGGACATTCAATATCTAACCATAACAACATTAAATATCATTATTGATATGGTTGGTTAAAATGTGCCATCTTTATAGTTATTTTCAATCCATAGGGTTTATTTCTTTTTAGTATTATTCCACATGTTTTATTTCTTTTCCCCATTTTTCTGTTTTTCTTCCAGATTCACTGAGCAATATTTGTGAGTCCTTTTTACTGCCTCTATAGGCTTTGAGTTGTTTTAAAGAAAGTTCAGTGGTTGACTTAGGGCTTATAGTATAGATATGTAATTGATCAGAGTCTACCTTTAAGTAATATTTACTGTTTTGTATGTAATGTAAGGACCTAAAGAAATCTTCTTTTTTGATAGTTAAAAAGCCAATCTAAAGAAATCTTAAACTTGCATTATATAGTATGCTTCTAGTATTAAATTACCTCAGTATATGTCTGAAAAGACTTTTTATTTTCTCATTTCTGCAAGATATTTTTCTTCAGCATGGAATTCTGGATTGATGGTATATGTATTTTATTTTGAAATTTCTGTACTTCATATAAATGTCACTTTCTTGCCTTCTAGCTTCCCTATTTTCAGGGGGATCATGTATTTTTAATAACACATGAATCAACGTGCCCATACCTGAATATTTAGTTGATGATATATGAATCCTAGCTTAATATATGGAGAAAATGAAACTAAGTTTCTATCCTAAGCCATATAAAAAGATATACTCCAAAAGAATCAATGATAATTATGAAAGATAAATCTATAAAGTTAGCAGAGGTTAATGAAAGTTAACAAAGATGAATTACTCACCCAATGGAAAAGGCTTTGTCAAAAAATGAACATGAGCCAGGCATGGTGGCGCACACTTGTAATCCCAGTACTTTGGGAGGCAGAGACCGGAGGATCTGGGTTCGCGGCCAGCCTCAGCTCTCTCGCTTTCTCTCCCTGTCTCTCTTTCTCTCCTTAGTGAGGCCCTCTGCAACTTCGTGAGACCCGGTTTCAAAATAAAGCATAAAAAAAAATAGGGCCGGGGGCATAGTGCGGAGGTAGAACGCCCCTGCGTTCAATCCCTGGTACCGCAAAAAAAAAAAATGAACATGATAGACAAAATTAATAAACAGTTTATTATTTGCTGAAAAAATTTCAAGGTTTAAAATGAACAACAGTCTAATCTCTAGAAGATACAAGGAACTCTTGCTACTATCTAATAAAAAGATAGCAAACCAAAGTAAGAAGAAACAACGGGCAAAAGAAGTGAACCACCATTTCACAGACGCCTCAGAAGAAGCCCTCTATGACAAAGGCATATTAATTTGCCCTTATTATAGTGGCAAATCTTAGAGAACTAGATAATTCAATTGTTTTGCTAAGGAAAGGGGGATATGAGAAATCTCACGCATTATTGTTATGAGCTTCAATTTGCCCAACTCTTCTGAAGAGTAATATGAAAAGATGAAGTTAAATCCCACATGTGTGTATGTTGTAATCTAGACGGTCACCTCCGGGATGTATATCCCAGAGCGATTCTTACACAAGCGTGGGGAACTATATATAAATATTCATCGCAGTGTTGTTTCTAGTAGCAGTGACTTGGATGCAAACCAGGTGTTCATCCCTGGGAGGAATGGACAAGAAAACAGAGCCCATGCACACCCTGTGATCCTAAAATATCAGACTGCAGACACGAGGCATGAACACATCTTTAAAACATAGTGCTGAGAGGTAAAAAAAAATACCAGAATGAGTTTATACTACCATTTATGTAAATTAACTTTGTATTATATAAAACAAAAGCATATGCAAATAAACTATGCATAGTCAATGTATCAGAATGACTACTTAGGGTGAGACAGGCACGTAAGTGAAGAAAGGTTAAAAGAAAACAAATGAAGGAAACAAGAAAAAGGGTGAATTGAAAGTGGGAGAAAACAAAAGAAAGGCCTGGCAGAAGTCCCTGATAATAGTGTCCTAACAATTTGGGATTATGAGTATCGAATGCTTCATCTCAATTAATAAAATAGGTGAGGCCGGGCGTGGTGGCACACACTTGTAATCCCAGTACTTTGGGAGGCAGAGACCGGAAGATCCGGGTTCGCGGCCAGCCTCAGCTCTCTTTCTCTCTCTCTCTCTCTCTCTCTCTCTCTCTCTCTACCTAGTGAGGCCCTCTGCAACTTTGTGAGACCCGGTTTCAAAATAAAGTATAAAAAAATAGGGCTGGGGGTGTAGCTCAGAGGTAGAACGCCCCTGGGTTCAATCCCCGGTACCGCAAAATAAAATAAAATAAAATAGGTGAATTGATAAATACATAAATACATGTACAAATATACTGCAGATGGATCAATACATGAATTAGTATGTATGTAGGTAGATAAACAGATTAAAGGTAGAGAGAGAAATGTTCTAGATGGATGGAGATATAGTAACTGGAGGGATAGAGAGTCATTAAAGACAGGAAGATAAAGATGAGACAAAATCTTCCTTGAAATGAAATGCCCAAGTTAGAAGAATAGGAAATACTGATAAATTGAGGCATTTCTTAATAACGTTTCTTAAAATGTAGTAGTTTCTTTTAAATATATATTTAGAGTACTATGGGATGATAACTCTTCCAAAGGCCTAGGAATATGTTTGTTCAATAAGAAGGTGAATTTTCTCCCTCATGACTTTCCTATACTCTGCCCTATATTCAACACAGCAGTTCAGTGCATCCAGCTGCAACTTTTATCTACAAATTGCTAGCATAAACTCCTCCTGAGACAAATACCAGTCTTTTCCAAGAAGAGCCTGGGTTTTATAAATACAAGGAAAAACATAAATAACCCAATAACTGGAATCTATATATGTTACCTGTTACTTTCAATAGCTCACTAAAACTGAAATACTGTATTATTTCATTATTAATACACTGCTTACAACTAATTTATTTATCAAAGTAGGGTATAGTGATGTTAATAGGAAATTACTTTTTCTTATACTGGCTTTATTATTCCTTATCTTGTCAGTGTAATATAAATATGAATTATAAAACATAAGCACTATGAGCACCTTTTACATTTCATCATGTGTCTATCTAGCCTCACTCATAGTAATGATGTAGAAAGTTCAGTCTACAAATAAAATTCCTTTTCTTCCTAATACCAAAGCCCCAAATTTTCCCAAAAGTATTCTTGGATTATTCTGATGAGATTGTTTGAACAATGACTACTCCAATTAATGCTACTTGTATTTGTTTCAGTATTTTCTTCCTATCTCTTCTGTATTGCACACACACACACACACACACACACACACACACACACACATGCACGCACGCACACATCAGAATGGTCTAATTCAAGTTGCATGCTTGTTTTGCTAAATGAGATTATTCAGTTGTCTAGTTAATCCTGAGTCATCACAAGCCCTCAAATAGAGTGAGGTAATATATTCTACTCTCACTCGCTCAGCTTCTTTTATTTTATTTTTCCCCAGAAAAATAAAAGAGGCAGAAGGTCTTAGATCATAACCATGAAGCCCTAGGCTAACAGGGGAGACAGGCTGTCTATATGTGTGAATGTACAATCAATCCTATCTGTGCAGGTCACTGCCAGCATTGAAGGAGACAGGGGCCCGGAGTTTGTACAAGAACTTCACTTTTTACTTGGTCCAAGTGGGGAGAATAGGGGTAGCCATTATGACCAATGCTACATAAGAAATCTTTAGTATTTTAATAATCTTTCTACTGTGCACAAGCACTTCCCTGGGCCAGCTGACAGGCTCTCAATAGTCACGTCACCTCCTGTCAAATCTCTTTCAAACGGTAAAAGACAAGGCCAGCATCCTGCCTCCTATCAGCATCCTCCCAGGCCCCTTCCCACACCTTTATTCTTGATGAAAGCTGCTTTAAGGCTTTCCCTAGTCAAGGGACAGTGCTTTCAGGGGAAACACACTGGGCTGTATATGCATTTGATCAAAAACATTTAGAATGTGCACAAAAGCAGTCAAGTCAGAAAAGAAAAGGACAGCTGCATAAAGATGTCGGGCTACAAAAGAGCTGGCTGTTACTGCTCTGCCCAACTAAAGGGCCAAGTTAAATGCAGCACAATTAACGCTGTCCCGTCTTCTTCCCCATTCCCCTCGATTTATGCGTAGTAAACTAATTGGTGTGCATCGTTTTCCTAAATTCTAATTTCACTCCATTTTCCTGATGGTCCCGCTTACATATCTGCCAACAGAGGGAAAAAATTCATTACAGCGATTACACTTTTCAAAGTATCTTCCCAGCTCTTTTTCTAAAAGTATGTGATTTTACTAAGATTATGTATATATATGCAAATTATGCAAATACATGTTATGTGTACCATAACACACTATTCTTTTTCAAAAATTTCATTGATTAAATAAAACTGTCTTAAAATGGAAAATGTCCAAAGATATTCAAGGACTGTTGTGCATGTCTTAATGGCAGACTTTGTGATAAATTCAAATTTCTTATTAGCCTATGGTCATCAGACAGCACTGTTTAACATTTTCCAGAATTAAAAGAAGCGAAGAAAACAGAATAATAGTAGCTTAGCTAACGTGTCCATGAGATTCCTCAAGGTCATTTGAGGGTTCCTACTAGTTGAGTCTGCTCACAGACACATGGAACAGTGGCCCTGGGCTCTGTGTCACAATTCCAAAGCAAACATAAAACATACAACACAAATACCTGGGAGAAATACCAGCAACCAGGTAAGCTCAGGTCTCACAGGTGAGCAAATACTAGGGAGCAAAACAAGATACAATCGAATACACACTCAATGATGAAAACCCCAGGACCTCCTATGATAGTGTGAAAAGGAAAACTTTAGACAAATTGAACTAGGCAGAGTTTATTTGACCAAAAAAAAACCAAGAATTGGGCAGAAATTCATATAGAAATGGCTCGGAATGCTCTGCCACACCTCATGCACAGGCTCTATTTGTAACCAGAGAACACATGGTGGCTTGATTGGTTACACTCACCATTTGCCTTACATGGTTCGGCTTCCCCAGCATTTAGCTCTGAGTGGCTGAAACTTGGCTACAACTCACAAGCGTACACTTCAGAGTTAAGGTATAGTCTCTTTGCATGTCCTGGTAGGTTACTGTTCACCATGTACACAGAAACCTTCACATCAAAGTAAAAATATGCACAGAGCCAATTTTAGACCAACTCAACAGAAGCAACCAAAACACCATAGGAAATCCACAAGAATAACCTACCATTTGTCCTCTAAATCCAAAAGGATGTTGGACTTTGCTTCCTCCTGGTAAAAAACAACTCTAAATCACTGTGGCCCAGGGCCTCCATGAGAGGGAGGATAGGTGGACTGTCCATAAGAGAATGGGTTGGGAAAGGTCTGTAGAAATATTCCTCTAAGAGGGAAATTAATATGCTAGAGGATCTCCAACAGTGAAACTGAAGAAATCTGAATGCACCGAGTTCTATGACATTTGGAAATAAAGAATAATTTTCTGTGAAATACTGGAAACCAAATTATTATCATCCAAGATAACCATCTGTCAATTTATCATCTATCACTAAAATCACTACTAATTGAGCCACTGCTAGTAGAAAATCATCAAATTCATGGGAAAAATAGATCAAGATCAGAAAATTATTTGACATTTTATATTGTGATGTTATTCTATATCATTGGCTCATTTCATTTAATGGTTTAAAGAGACACACTGATGTGAGTAATTGGAGTTTCTATTCTTCTACCATTTTTGCTCATGAAGATTCGATGGTATGTCCAGTGAATCAGTAAGTGACACTTACACATGCAGTCATTTTTGCTATAGTTTTACTATTTTTAATATATTTTAATAGACATTTGAGTCAAGAACATTGTGAAAATATATTCATATAAATATTTACGTAGTTATTTTATGACAACAAACATTAACATTTTTGTGACACTTAGGAAGCATTAATTTTCCTCCTTTGATTAAATTGTATAGGTACTTTCCTTTTGCTTTCTAGGTATGTATCATAGAAATTATCTCCTTTACAGCCGGGCGTGGTGGCGCACGCTTGTAATCCCAGTACTTTGGGAGGCGGAGACTGGAGGATCTGGGTTCGTGGCCAGCCTCAGCGCTCTCTCTCTCTCTCTCCCCGTCTCTCTCTCTCTCTCTCCTTAGTGAGGCCCTCCGCAACTTTGTGAGACCCAGTTTCAAAATAAAGTATAAAAAATAGGGCCGGGGGTCTAGCGCGGAGGTAGAACGCCCCTGGGTTCAATCCCTGGTACCGCAAAAAAAAAAAAAAAGAAATTATCTCCTTTACATATTTATTTCAGAATTTAATATAAGAATAGGTGGAAAATTGGGTAGATCATTACCATGAACATAAAAACTTTGTTTCTAGCAATATTAGATTAGAAGGCTAGTCCTTTTCTTCTCCCCTTTTCTGCATTAAAGAAAAATATCCAGAGGAGTCTCAAGATGGCAGATAGGATAGATGCAAAGCCTTGGAGTTCTGTAAGAAAACCAATCTAAAGAAATTTCCCCTATGCTTTCTGAGGTAAGAGAGCAAAGAGGGGAACAACTAACAACCACAGAATTATTAAAGAGGCAGAGCTAAGTCTCTGACCCCTAGAAACAATTCCTTTTGATAAATACAGCAACCAATAGCAAAGGGGTAGGCTCTGTAGGGTTCAGCTTCAGAGCCCCGAATTGGAGAAGATCTTTGCCACCTACCCCTCTGATAAAAGACTAATATCTAAAATACACAAAGAGCTTAAAAAACTTAACACTAAAAGGAATTTAACCCAAACAAAAATGGGCATTTAGACTGAATAGCCACTCCTCAATAGAAGAAAAACAAATGGCCAATAAACATGAAAAAATATTGAACATCATTAGCAATCAAGGAGATACAAATCAAAACTACGCTGAGATTCCATCTCACTCCAGATAGAATGGCAATCATCAAGAACACAAATAATAATAAATGCTTGCAAGGATGTGGGGAAATAGGAACTTTTATACACTATTGGTGGTTCTGCAACAGACGACAGCCACTGTGGAGATCAGTGTGGAGGTTTCTCAGAAGATTGGGAAAAGAACCACCAGGCGGCCCAGTGATACCGCTCTTGGGCATCTTTCCAAAGGAATTGAAGTCATAATTTTATAGCAATACATGCATATCCATGTTTATAGCAGCACAACTCACAATAGCCAGACTCTGGAGTCAGCCTAGGTGTCCCTCAACAGATGAATAGATCACAAAACTTTGGTATATACACACAATGGAATTTTCCTCATCCATAATGAAGAACAAAATTATAGCCAGGCGTGGTGGCGCACACTTGTAATCCCAGTACTTAGGAGGCGGAGACCGGAGGATCCAGGTTCGCAGCCAGCCTCAGCTGCTTAGTGAGGCCCTCTGCAACTTTGTGAGACCTGGTTTCAAAATAAAGTATAAAAAATAGGGCCGGGGTTGTAGCTCAGAGGTAGAACACCCCTGGGTTCAATCCCTGGTATCACAAAAAAAAAAAGAACAAAATTATGTCATTTGCAGGAAAACATATGGAATTTGATATTATGCTTAGCGAGATTAGCCAGGCTCAAAAAAATGAATAGTTGTATGTTTGCTCTTATATATGGAAGCGAGATAGAAATTGAGAGACAAGAGTAACGCAGATAGCGGAGCAGTGACTCCAATGGAGTGAAAGAGGGGGTTTAGGGGGAAAAAGAGGGGGACAGAGACATGAAGAATGTAGCAGTTAAAATAATGCTATGCATGTATATAAAGTTCCCAATTTCAATCTCGAACACATGTATGGGGAGGGAGAGGGAGGGGGAGGACGGGGTGGCGCCCCAAATGGGGGTGCTCCGAGAGTTGTGTGCATGAGTGTTCCTATCTCTCCATACCTCAGTATGATGCTAATTACATTGTACCAAATTAGAGTATTGAAATAAAAAGTATCAATATTTTATTTTATTTTATTTATTTATTCATTACTGGGGATTGAACCCACAGATATTCTACCTCCGAGCTACACCCCCTGCCCTATTCTTTATTCTTTATTTTGAAACAGGGTCTTACTAAATTGCGGAGGGCCTCACTAAGTAGCTGAGGCTGACTGCGAACCCGGATCCTCTGGTCTCAGCCTCCTAAGTACTGGGATTACAAGTGTGCACCACCACGCCCAGCTAAAAAGTGTCAATATTTTAGATATTTTAATAGGCTCTACAGTTAAAATTTTAAAATAACTTTGATTATGTAGATTGTTCAAGGAATTAAGTATTTGAAATACCTTTAACTTATAATTAAAATACTGAACATCACAACTGCCTTTTCTTCTATTGGAATTCGTCTAGCCTAATAATTTCAGCAGATTTTTCTAATTATAGCTGGTTTACTCTTCTTGGAGTCATGTGGTCTTTACAGAGCTTCAGGGTTATTATTAGTCACATTTTACAGTTTTAGGAGTAGGAGACTACGTGCATGCTGATCCCCATACTATCTGTTTACAGTACTCAATAAGTCTTTGCTGTGTTCTATTTTTTTTTCCAAAATTGTTTCTCTCATTCTGACAAAAAAGTATCTCTCTATGTACTCACACATATTAATGTATGAATAACATAACTTAGATTAGCAAAAGATGAACACTTGTACATATTCTTTTCTTGTTTATGTGGTACTGGGGACTGAACCCAGAGGCATTCTACCACCAAGCTATACTCCCAGCCCTTTTTTATTATTTGTTTTGAATCAAGGTCTTGCTAGGTTGCTGAGAGTTTCATCTCATTGCCATGGCTGTCCTTGAACCTACAATCCTCCTGTCTCAGCCTCCCAAATACTGGGATTACAGGTATGGGCCATCATGCTGGGCCACCTGTACATATTCTAATTGAATGTTGTCTCGTGATCCCTTTTGCACCATCTAAAACTCACATCAGATTTTTACCAATTATACACGGGTGGAAAAATTCTGTGCCATCACTCTGATAGAATTTTCAGGCATCAAACAGTGGATTTCACTCCAGAACTCCAAAAATGTCCCCAGTGAAGACGGAATAAATGAATGTAGTGAGACACCTCGTGATCTTTTATTATAGCTTCTGAATTCTGTAAGGTTAAAAATTGCTGACACGTCGTAGCCGATGGTCACGTTGCGGATGAATACAGGCCTGATTAAATGACCACTGTCTTTGAAAAGATTTGATTTTGCTCTTTTGAAATCTATATTTTGAAGTGTTTGTGGTCGAAATCATAGATTCCCAAACTTACTGGCTTACCATGCCATTTTCAGAAAAAAAAAAATCACTTAGTACCCCTCTGAGCACTTCCACAGCCCCTTATTTTTATCCAGTGCTTCCCAGTTGCATCCAAAGCTACTCCTCCCCAACCCTGTTGGTCCAGTGTCCCCTCACAGAGGAGGGGAATAGTGTTACCAAGTTGGGGACTCTATGGTGTAAACTGCTGGGCATTGTTTTCTGATTTATTTAATGATCTGACTTGCCTCCAACCAAACCAACTTTTTAAAAGTATTTGTGAACATATATACCTACATTCCTACAAGGGCCCATCATCTCGTCCATCATAGTTATTTTTTAATTACTCCTTGTGTACTTTGTTAGCAATGAAAAAAATAATCCTCTTGTTTTGAGTATTTGAATGGTGATCAAAATATTTAACAACTGGATAAACAGCACTGGATAAAAACCAAAGCTACGTGGAGTGCTCAGCATTACCTGGAAGGCTTGTCACTTGGACAGATGAGTACCTTTGATTGCCGTCAAGCTGTGGCCATTCCCCCACTGAGCACGAGCCACACGCGGGCCTAGAATATGGCTCAACAGAATCCACTCTCAGCTGAAAGCAGCTACCATGGGAGATAAAACATGATGGCCCTACAAGACGGGGCATCGCAATTCTGTGAGGCGACCCCTTTCTCACGTGACACCTCTATCTGTTTTCACTCATCTTTGCATGAGTTTTCACTCCACCAAGTGTCTCAAAGTTTTTGCCAGTGCCTCTCACTTTCAACGCTCTATTATAAAATCACCATATTTCTTACATAGCCCTTAATGGCAAACTAGGGCCTGTATCACGTTGCTTTATTAATTAGTCAGTCACTTGCCTATCTCCCCAACTCTGCAATTAGCCTTGAAAGGATGGGTAATATTCGATTCACCTTTCAATCCCCAGCAAATCACATAATAACAGGAGTGCAGGGGGTACGTGTGAGAGAGCCAGTAAGTGAAAGAAAAGGTTAATGACTCAAGGACTTTGAATTCTTTTAAACTTATGAGGTGGTTCAAAATGTATCATTTCAAATTCATTAAATTATAATTAATTAGACTATCTGGCTAGTTAATAGCATTTCAAAGATTATAACTCGTATAAGTGATAATGTATATTTAAAGAAATTTATTCTTTGTTTCTAATAAGAAAAGCTCTATTTTTATTACGAAGGTAATAAATGGAAGTTGAGCCCATTCGAACAAGAAAGAAAGAGATATAAACAAACAAATTGATATTCTCTACTTGTTTCATACTTTTCTAAGGTAACTACTGTTCACAGTTCAGTATGTAAGATTCTGTAGATATATGATATCTTCCTATTTATCTGATTAAAATAGGTTTTTGCTGGCTGTGGTGGTGCATGCGTATAATCCCAGTACTTGGAGGCTGAGACAGGAGGATCGCAATTTCGAGGCCAGCCTCATCAACTTAGTGAGACCCCCAGCAACTTCGTGAGAACTTGTTTCAAAATAAAAAAGTAATCAAAAGGGCTGGGGTGTAGCTCAGAGGTAGAATTTGGGTTCAGGTGTGTTTTGTTTTTGTTTTTGTTTTTGTTTTCATTACATAGTATGTCTAGTTCCAGAGAACACCTACATCTAGAGAAATCCTGTCCTTTTTTAATGTCTGTCTTTGAGGAAGTACCACATTTACCTCAACCAATACTTGTCCAACATGTAGGTTGCTGTTTAAATTTTGTTTTCTGATAAATATTACAAACAATGCTTCAATGACACATTTGCCTCTTGCTTTCCTTTCTACTGAATCAATTCCTAAAAGTGAATTTGATCCACCAAAGAATCCATGCATAATAACATTTTAATAGTTACTGACAGATCATAGCAAGCTACATTCCCATTAAAACTGTATGGCTCGGTTACCACAGAATTCCTGAATGCATTGATGTTTTGTGTGTAGGTTTTTTGTTAGTGTGTTTTTTGAGGGGAGGTATTTTTAAGTTTATAATTTTTTTATTCTACAAGAGTTTTGGACTTACAGAATTATTGCAAAGAGAGTACAGCTATTTACCACATATGTAACACTCAGTTCCCCTAATACTGAGCAAAAGACATCGTACATTAGTATTGTACATTTGCCCCAATTAATGAACCAATACGTATATTTCATTCTTAGCTGAAGTTCACACTTTATTCTGATTTCCTCAATAATTTTCTAATGTGCTTTTTCTGGGTCACTGTCTTTTCCTATCATAACTCCTTAGGTCTCTCTGGGTTTTAAAAATTCCTCAGGCTCCTTGAGATGAGTCCACACCGACTCATAATCTCCCATACAGAAGAATTCCAAATATCTCTGTCAACACCTGCCCTCCATCAAGGGAAGCTTAACTGCCTACCCCTGTAGCACAGGCTGTGCCTAATAACCTTCTTGCAAAAAGTATTACAAGAAAGGGGACAGAGTGCCGAGTGTGGTGACGCATGCTTGTAATCCCAGGACTTGGGAGGCTGAGAACAGAGGATCCGGGTTCACGGCCAGCCTCAGCTACTTAGTGAGGCCCTCCGCAACTTAGTGAGACCCTGTTTCAAAATAAAGAATAAAAAATAGGGTTGGGTTGTAGCTCGGAGGTAGAATGCCCATGGGTTCAATCTCCAGTACCACACACACACAAAAAAGAGGGGACAGGGCTTTACACCACTGTTTGGTGTAAATTTGAGTCACTACCTCAAACAAGGTGATCAAAACTAAGTATGTAAATAGTCACAAGTCACTCTGTGTGTGTGTGTGTGTGTGTGTGTGTGTGTGTGTGTGGTACTGGGTATTGAACTCAGGGACACTCTACCACTGACCTTCACCTCCAGCCTTCTCTATTTTTTATTTTGAAACAGGGTCTCTCTGAGTTGCCAAAGCTGACCTGAAACTTGCGATCCTCCCAAGTACTGGGATTACAGGGATGCACCACTGACCCCGGCTAATGAGTCCTACTGAGAGGACGCGCTCTTCCTGTACTGTGATTAGAGGGGCTCCCAAGACCCCCAACACCCAGCATAGTCCTGAGAAAAACATCAGGCAAGTCACACATGAGGGACATTCTGCAAACGCCTGGGCAAGAATCCTCAAACTGTCATTTTTCCTAATGTTTACTCTTCTGACAAATGAAACACAGTATTGTTTCACTAAGTAGGTCTATCCTTTAAAGCACATAAGACTGAGAAATTGAATTCCTAATGCCCACAGTACCTTGAACCTCACAGGACTTGAAAACTGTTGAATGGATAAATAAATGATCTGTTTCTCAGTGTTGTTGTTTTTTTTAATTTTATTGGTGCACTGCAATGAGGCATCACAGTGAAGTTCAATGTGTTACAAAACATACATGTCCACAGTTCTTTGCGTACCTCCTTCAGGGGTTTATATCTAATGCTGTTAATACATTCCTTTTTCATGTCACAACCTAGCAATTCTAGGCCCCCACAAAGAAAACATGAGTCAGGGGGTACGATGCTACATGTTAAAGTTGTAAATCTGATTTCTTTTTAACAGTGGCTGTGATGTTTGGAACACTTTCTTCTAAATTTCAAACTTTTTTTTCTTATCTATTTGGATATTTTTAGTCTGTTCTAAGTACCGGAACGCAAATACTTTAGAATCATGCGCACGCATCATAAAATCCCATAAACAATTTTTTTTCCAGTTTTAAGCATACAGAGTCACAGACAAATTCACATACGCGATAGCAAATGGAAGAAGCTTTGCCAATGCCTGGGGCCTCTGGCAACATTAATGCTTGGTGCAATCTTTTGAATAATGCCAGTGTGTGGCAAACTGTTCTCTTGCACATTACAGCCAGGGCCCTGGCGGACTGTAATGACGGGCCACTGGGAATATGTGTGGCCCTGCACTAAGCTTTGAAAAGCCCTAATTTTCCTCCTCAAGCCTCTTCCAGCTTGCTAAGCAACTGGCATTTTTCCTTTGTGTCTTCGATAAAATATTCCCTTATTAAGGGAGTGTTATAAGATTAGCAAAATCTTTTCTGCAAAACACTTGGAGATCCTGAGCAAAACGTTTGGGGAGAAGGGTAAATGGAGTATTTTACTATGGCCGAAGCCACTAACGACTTCCCCTGAAAAGCTCCTAACTTCTCTGTCCGCGACACACCCTGACACCATACGTTTTACAGGTTAAACATGAATTTGTCCTGTTTTTATGAAAGTGTTTGTCATTTGGCTTGATCATGTAGTGTTTGCTGTTTAGTGTTTGTGTGTTGAATGTGTTTTCCGTGGACACTTTTGGCCATTTCCAAAGCCTTTTGTCTTCTGTGGGAAATCTATAACAGTGGAAACCACGTGGCTTTTCTAGGTCAGTGAAATCCTGTCACATACAACAATAGAAAAATGGGAAAAGCAGATCAAACAAGGGTGATAATGTGTGTCCAAATTCTCTTCAGAAGTTTGATAAAAAGTTTACTAGTAGCTAGATATACTTGAAATGATGTATATATGTCTCAGAAATGTGCCAAAACCAAAAAAAAATGTTAAAGCATATCTAGTAAAATATTAAATAAGGTTTGGCTTAAGAGACTGTGCATGAGTAGTCAGATATGAATGGCATTGTAACAATTTTGAAAACCTCAGGCATATTAGCACATCAGTAAGAATGTGATAGAATTAGATTGGCAAGAAATAGTGCAACAAATTGCTTAGGGCAGATATGTGTGGCTGGTGTGACTATTTCACTTGCCATGTGCAAAATGGTATTTAGTGCCTTACTTAGCATTTTACATACAGTTACTAACATATCAGCACTTCAAAGATTGATACAAACATGGATATTTTTTATACCACACTAAAATCTCATTTTATCACAAGTTATTATCTAGTAACATGAAAAAAAATTCAAAAATTTTACTTCAAAATGGACCAGAGACTTAAATGTGAAATGCAAAAACTATGAAACTACTAAAATATAACTAGAAAGAAACTCTGACTTGGCATCGTAGTAACTTTTTTAGCTACAACAAAGACTTGACCCATAAAAAATAGTAAGCTGGACTTCATTACAATTAAAAACAGTGTCCTTTGTGAAACGGAAGTCAAGAAAATGAGAAAGACAAATCACTGGGAGAAAACATTAACAAAATACACACCTTATCCAGGGCTATTATCCCAAGTATGAGAATAGAATTTAAAACTTAATAATAAAATGAACAACCTGATTACAAAATTGGCAAAATATCTAAACAGATACCACAACAAAGAAGATAGAGAGATGGCAAGTAGACATATGAAAAGATGCTCAACGTCATATGTCATTAGAGAACTGTGAATTAAAACAGAGGATACTTCCACACATATATCGAATGGCTAAAACCCAAGACAATGACAATACAAAGTACAGACAAGGACGTAGAGCTACAGAAACTACCATTTCTTGAAGGTGGGAATATAAAGTATATCATATAATCACATAGGATCACAGGTACTTTCTTACAAAATTAAACATATTGTTACCATACAACCCAGCGATTCCACTCCTTGGTATCTACACAAATGAGTTGAAGACCAACACACACACACACACACACACACACCTGCTTTCTGTTCTCAAAACACACTACCCACTTTTAAGGAGTGAACACTCTCCTCGTTCCTTATAGTTTCTCCTTTAACTTATCTTTGCTTAGTGTGCTGTCACCTAACTTTTATGGCTTGCTGAAGTCTGTGTTGGCTTCCTGGGCCTCCTGGCCTGGTTTTGCCCCTTAGGAAGCATAGAGAAAGCATAGAGAAAGTTTCTTTCAATTGGTGAAACCACTATGGAAAGAATCCTCTGTATCTTGCACGTGTTTTGCGATAGCAACTACTACATTTGTGATAATGTCTACTGCCTTTGAAAACTTGCTCTAGTTTGATTACTGTCTGGTTTCCCCCTCCCTTTCAAATAAGACTGAGTCCTTGATATGTTACCAATCAGCCTGTAATGGTATTTTTTTTCCAACTGATGCACTGCACCTTCCTGAAGGTGCATTTGATTTGCACATGGGCAGAGATCTTTCCCTCAATCTACAATATTTCTCAATGACTTGCCAATGATTGTGACCATCCGCTTTTATGTCAAAATCCCAGATTATCAAATGTCAACATGAGATATTTTCTTCAGAGACAACAGTTCTGGAATAAATTCTGCTAGAAACTTATTGTAGGCTCGGGAGTATACATTCAAAAAGCAAACCATAGTCAAAACTTTCTGATTGAAGAATACTTTTCCTAATTTTAGTTGACATCTCCTTACCCTACTCTTTCAAAGGCTCTTGAATACGCAGCACATTCATCTCTGCAGTATTTTTCTCCCTGAGAGAAGTTATTCCTACTACCACGCCTGCTTCTCTTGGATTGACTCCTAGTCTTGGATATCATTGCAGTAACAGTTTGGTGATATCATGTAGGGTGCCTAGCTTGTTTTTCTAGTGTTTGTTGACTTAAGCATGCCAAACAATCGAAACCTTGAAAGGTAGCCCTCAAAATACCACCTACCCATTATACACTATAAATTCCGAAAGGATATGCAGGTATAGTTCCTTTACAGGAAAAACAAGAAAAGCAATCATATAATTATGAGTGGATCACAAACCCAGACAGAGCTAGAAAAACATCCAAACTTTTCTTTCCTGTACATATTGAGTTGCCTTTCATGCATCAGTGCAAGCCCTGCAGCAATTAAAAAAATAAAAATCTACTGCGTTTGGTCCACCTCCTTCTTATGTCAAGTTCAAGTCTAAGGAGATTTGAAACAAGCTCCATTTTAGAAAAGTAATAATGGATAATTGCAAAAGGGTAAAGGTCACAATACTTAAGTCTTCAAAGGGGAAAGCCAAGGACAAACACTTCTCTCCATTATATTTAAAGTATTTGCTCATTCACAAATGCACAAAAGCACAGAGGATTAAGAACAGAAAAGCCAGTCCTGACACATGTTATTAGAGTAGGAATAATCTCTTAGAAGAATTACAGTTTGTTGTCATTCAAAGCGCTTTAGCTATTGTGCCACCAATTTTAATTGCTATTACAAAAATGAATGCATAGCATACTGCTTATGATATTAAGGGAATTTAAATGAATGTATAGGCACATAGCCTACACACATATCATTATGTATAGTACCATAGTAAAGACTCAAAGAAAATCGGCTGATATTATTCTGTAATTATTATCACATAGTTTAATTTTGACTTTTGAAAAAGATACACTAGATATTCTTGAACCCACAGCCATTCTGAAAAAAAAAAGACAAATGTGAATTAACATTACTGAATTTACTTAAGAAGGATAAGAGATGCATCTAGACAGAGTTTTAGAACACAAAGATGAAGGAGAAAGGAAGCACAGAGAGCTAAGTCCTATAATTTATGCCACTTCCCTTCCTGAGAAGTTTGTTATTTCCAAAAGAGAGTCCGAGAAGGTGCAAAACAGCTTCCAGCAGATTCACAGAGCTGGGAAGATAAACACTGGAGATCTTCCAAGAAGGAGAGTCCCTGGGCACTTTAAGTTTTCAGTTGAGATGCAGGAGGATGACAGGTAACTCTGCTATTCTGTGTCATGTCTGAGACCACTCTATCAAGCTCAGCTGTGATCATTGCCTGGGTGCATGGTCAGACAGTATCCACATCAAACACTCATTATTCACCTGTTCACTAGATCTAAGTCAGGAGCGCACACCTGGGTTACACACAAGTGCACCCCACAGATGCGCAAATTGACATTCCCAGGAGCATGCCTCAAAACCAATGGGGTACTGTAGCCAGTGGGTAAATGCTCAGTTCTCTGTCCCTTTAAGTAAGCTTTTGGGAGACATTCTAGACAGTTCATTGGAGGTCCCAGTGTATGTGAGACCCCTTGTGCACAAAGCAGCAGGCTTGATAATGCACCCTTATATTATCTTTTCCTCCTTCCTTTTCATAATCTCCCGACTTTCTCTTTTCTGCTTCCTAAGATAACATTCCAAGTTATTTTTGGTTCTGACTTGCTCACTGGAGATGGATATAGAAGGCAATTTCTTGGGATGGAATTCTAGAAATATATTACTCAGTGGTCAGAAAGCAACAGGGTAACCACATCCTGAGATTGAAACTTGACCACTATCTCTCACCCTATACAAAAATCAACTTGAAATGAGTCAAAGTCCCACGCCTAAAACCTAAAACTGAATCTACTAAAAGAAAGCATACTACAGGAAATACTTCAAGACATTGGCACAGACAGTGAATTTCTGGATAGGACCCCAAAAGTACAGAAAACAGAAGCGAAAATTGACAAATGGGATTACTAAAAAGCTTCTGTGCAGCAAAGAAAACAATCAACAAAATGAAAAGAACCTGAAAGAATGGGAGAAAATATTTGCCAGCTATTCATCTGACAAAGGGTTAATATCCAGAATATATAAAGAACTCAAAAAATTTAACAATGACAAACTGAATATTCCAATTTAAAAATGGACAAAGGATCTGAATAGACATGTCTCAAAGGAAGAAATACCTATGGCCAATAAATATATTTAAAATGTTCAATATTATTAGTCATCAGAGAAATGCAAATCAGAACTACAATGAGATGCCTTCTTTTTTTTTTGCGGCACTGGGGATTGAACCCAGGGGCGTTCTACCTCCGCGCTGCACCCCCGGCCCTATTTTTTATACTTTATTTTGAAACTGGGTCTCACGAAGTTGTGGAGGGCCTCACTAAGTAGCTGAGGCTGGCCGCAAACACGGATCCTCCAGTCTCTGCCTCCCACGTACTGGGATTACAAGCGTGCGCCACCACGCCTGGCCAAGATACCTTCTTACCCCATTTAGAATAGCTATTATTTTAAAAAACAATAACAAACACTGGTAAGGATGTAGAAAAATCCATTTTTGTAGGGATGTAAATTAGTACAGCTTCTATGTTGACTTTTATGGAGGTTCCTCAAAAAACTAAAAGTAAAACTACCATAGGATCTAGCTATCCCACTCCTAGATATCTATCCAAAGGAAATTAAATCAGCAAACCAAAGAGATACCTGAGTGCCCATGTTTATTGCAGCACTCATCACAATAACTAAGATATGGAATCATCCTATGTATCTATCAACAGGTAAATGATCAAGAATGTGATCTAATATACACAATATATTAGATGATATAATATACACAATATGTATGTGTATTATACTCTAATACACATACTCTATGTGATATAATATGTACAATAGAGTATTATTCACCCATAAAGAAAAATGAAGACCTGTCATTAGCAACCAAATGGATGGAACTGGAGGATGTTGTCTTAAGTGAAATCAGCCAGACACAGAAAGACAAGTACTACATATGATCTTCCATATGTGGAAGCTTTTGATAGGATTCTGGAATAGTAGATGGTGGGTCTTGGTGTAACTATCAGAAGAAAGGTGGACTAATTGATGCAATAGAAAGGAAGGATAAAGTTGCAACTAGAGTGCAGAGACCTGCAGGGATAGATGGCATCCGAAACTAGATTAGATTGATGATTGAGAGTGAGACAGCTAACAAAAGATGCTACCTTGTATAATAAACGGACAAAGATGAAGATCTGATGAGCAGAAATTTGAGATCAGATGCAACTATGAAAAAATGAGATCACTCATCTAGTCTCCAGATCTGAGACCCAACCCCATCAGATGAATTGGATGGCAAGTCCCTTTGAAGAAAGGACTACTGTACACTACAGTGCTACCGTTCTTTCCCAAATGAAACTGAGGCTATTTGACCAAGGTAAAGACGAATACCAAAGAGATATAGAGCATGATTATTTAAAGTATTGCTTATATATTTTCAATTGTTTTTACATGTTGGCTTATGTCCAATAGCTTTACTCCATGTACTTATTAATTCTAAAAGATATCTAGGATTTTTCTAAACATACGATCTATTAATGTATTTCATTCTTTTAAATCCTTATACTTTTAATTTAGTTTTCTGTTCTTATTGTGGTGAGTAGGCAGTCCAATAAAATGTCAAAAAGATGTGGTGGGAGTGGATATTCTTATCTCCTTACTATATTTTCTTAGGCTTGGAAAGAGTACATATAAAATAAACCATTATATTCTTAAGTACTGCTATTTTAGCACTTTTCCATGATAAGAAAAAGAGATGAAAGATTTTTTTATTGCGGAGAAACACAAAATTACCACTTTCAGGATGGGCTATGTCTCTCTGCCTTCATATAAAGTGTAGACGATTTGTTTAGCAGACACATGTGCAGGCTGAGGTTTCTGGGACTGCGATGCACACAGAAGAACAGTGAGCTCGGGATGGTGGCTATTCTTATTTGCACAGAAGCTAAGTATGACAGAATCTTTTGGCTGCATATTTCTGCCAGGGTTGATTTGAATGATAAATATGAGTGAAAATATGTTTCTAATATGACCCCAAGGCTTCTTCCTCTCCCATTAAAATTGAATTAGATGATTAGTCATGTACCCAAGAACTCATGATGACTTTTGCTTTCTTACTCTATTTGCATTCTTAAAAAAAAGTCCTATTGAGTAACAAATTAAATTGTGTTTCTATAACAAGACTAGACATTTTCTTCAGTATCCAAAAATGGTAAAACAGACTCAGTCTGAGAGAAAAAACATAACTACCATGTAAATATAACTAATAAATGAGTAAAATGGTCACCGAGCATGGGATCTATTAGCTTTCTTTGTCAGAACTCTTTGGGATGACCATCCACACAAATTGAGTCTGAATTTCCAGTCCAAAAGAGGTAATACAGGAAGACTCTAACTTTGGTATCTGTGACCCAGAGAAATCAGTGGATGCTGGGCCAACACTGGGCTCAAATTCAATGATTTCATAAGCCATAATTTGATTATTTGCAATCTTATTTTTATCATTTTTTCCAAGCAAATCTGAAAGATAGCCATTCATGCTCATGAAATGCTTAATAAGGTTTGGCTCTTATGGATGTAATATGCAATCGTATTTGCATAAAGAGGAGAATAATATTAAGAGAACTTACTATGAAGACAAGAATTTGCCTGAGAAAATAATACTCATAATTAGTAGATCTCAACAGGTGGGATCAACTTGTGTTTTTTAACATTTCATTCTTTGTAAGGAATCAAAATCTTGTGAGGCTGACCTATTTTAAGAGTATAAACTGCATTATACATTCTAGAAAAGTGCAGTCATCATATTTCATGGTAAAATTTACTCCATTAATTTTAATTCATTTATTATTTCTCATTAGTTGTCTGTCCTTTGGAACACCGCTTTGTTTTGGTTTTTTTTTTCTGTTTGGGGGGTTTGTTTTTGTTTTTTCTGCATAAAATTATTCTACAGATTACTTTAAAGCAAGAAAACCTGGAGGGAGGAAAAGACATGGTGAAATTAAAGCTCGATCCTGAAGTACTTACCAACAGTGCCATGAAGGGGTTCTGGAATTTTAAAGTTGTATTGTAGAACTCCCTTGTGAATCTTTTGTGCAACCTAAAGCTCAATTCTCTCTTACTTGTTTATTCTCTAAGATCTTGCAGCTCCTGTTTTAATATACTAATTGGCTTGGTTGGAATAGGCAACAGCATCAGAATTGTGCCATTTGTTTTATATCCTGCTTGATCTTTGAATATTGAAGAGTTTACCACATTGTTTTACCACCTATAAGTCTGGATTTGAAAATATTAGCTGATGTGGAATACGGGCCCTATTTCATCTTTCAGCTCCCTGTTCCCTTGGCTAGCTTTCTGTGGGAGACAGAGTAAGATTGCTAAGAGAGTTCTCAATTTGGTTGGGCTCAGTATTTTAAAGTTCACAGAAGAGGACCATAGACTATTTAAGAGTTATTAGTTATAGGCCTTATGACCAGAAAAGAATGTGTTTTAAAACTTATTTTTAAAATATTTAATGTAGAATGATAGCGATGATGTCTATCTTAATGGAAGCTTGGAAGACGGATGTATTCACTATGCATCAGGCTCTGTTCTACTTGTGCATTTTATCCTGAAAACAACTGTAGCAGACCTCTACTGATATCACACATTTTACTGGTAAGAAAACTGAAGGTGTAGAAAGGTCTTAGCTAGTCAATGTATAGCCAGGAATCATATGCAGGCAATCTTGCTCCAGGACTCTTAGTGATAACCATTCCTAATTACATTAGACTCTATATAATTAAAATTGTTATTGTGTCTAAGATTTCCTGGGATATTCGAATAAAAGTAAAACTCATTTCTATTTCTGTCAAAACATGAGTCATTTCTTTTCATTGTCTCTTTATATTGCATAATCCCAGATAGAAAAGTATGTGTTACCCGGTACCGATACATTAGGAAATATAGTAAGGAGAATTATTTAACCACACTGTATTCAGAAGAGACTGAAGCATTTATGGGCCAAGAATTTTCCTTCCTACAACATGGTTTATACTAGCTTGCAAGCTGTCTTGTCCATTGAAAAGTATCAGCAAATAGTGCACAGTGAACAGAAAATATTTTTGCAGATGTTCGGTGGTATTCATGAGTTCCTGCAAACACCCACAAATTTTCCCCTGAGTCTCAGCTAATTTTCACTTCACAGATCTGTGAAATATTTTAAAATAAAAGAAGCATGTCAGGAAATCTTGGGTTGTCTGGTTCCTTCCTTCTTAGCTCCTGGTGTTTTATCTCTTACCCTTGTTGTGCCGTATTTTTCTGTGAAGCAGTATGTATGCATTCAATCAATTTATTCAGCATTTCCTCACGAAAAAACTGCATCATACGAGAAAGTGAAAGGCATTTGAGGGCACATATCCTTATGTGCATCTTCTACTTCTCCCCTTAACATTTTACTATACATGTTCCGTCACCCATCTTTTCAACACTCTATTCATCCATCAAACTCATTTTTTATGCATTTTAAGGTAAGCCAAAGATACCTATAGCTTGTCCCTATATATTTCACCATGCATATTATTAACTGCAGTTACTATTGCTTAGAGTTTTTTCTTTTATGTAATATTTGCATATAATAAATGCAGAAATCTAATTGTACGTACGCTGAGTTTTGATAATAAGTACATCTGCCTTCCAAACTTCTATTAAGATAGACATCATGACCATAATCTTACATTCAATATTTTATAATTTTTAAACCATATTCCTTTCTGTCTGGCTGTAGGGCCTATAACTAATAACTTCTAAATAGTCTACGGTCTTTCGTGAGCTTTAGAACACATGGCCTAACTAAATTGAGAGTTGCCCTATAAATTGTACTATGTCTCCCACAGAAAGCTAGCCAAGGGAACTTGAAGCTGAAGTGTGCCGCTTGGAGGAAGTTTCCAGGTCACAAAACAGGGAAGGAGAATCCCAAAGCAGCCCAGTGGTCACACTGACTATAGGAAACAGAGATGCCTAGCGGGAAGAACCACTTAACCAGGATTTGTGTGGCAAGAACGGAAGGAATTGCAGAGACAGGGAGAACCCCAGAAACCCACTGAGGGGTCTCATCAAGTATCTAGCTGAGCACTAATCAGTACATGCTCAAGAGAACAATACCCAAGGAAATATAAGCTGACTACTTGTAGAAGTTCATACAGAGTATAGAATAACTTGCATTGCCACCAGACAAAATGGAAAGCTCTTCCAATGCAAGAAACAAGAGAACACAGTAGTGTTTTCAACAGGGCATCACCTTAGCCCAGCTTCAGTAGCCTCAGACTGAAGGTGCTCTAGGCTCATCTTAACAAATCTTTTTAAAAGAGATGTCATGAACAGGTGACACGGTCCCAAGTGACTTAGCCACATTTAAGAAAAAGTATCTGACACTACTTAAATAAATAAAATCTAGCACCCATTATCGTAAATTTACAATGTTTGGCATGCAGTTAAAACTCGCATTCATGTAAAGCAACATAGCCTGAAAGGCAGGGGGGACCTCAACCAACAGAAACAAAACCACAGATGACAAACATAATGGAACTAAGTGGGCATTAAACCAGCTATTATAAATATGCTCCATATGGTTAAGAAGGTTAAAGGAATTAAGAGCCTGAAGAGAAAAGATGAAATATGGAAAAAGTACCCAAATGAGATTTATAGATGAAAAATATCATACCTTATATAAAAAGATATGACTACAGCAAATTAGACATTGCAGAAGAGAAGATGTGCCATAAAAACTATTCAAACTAATATTCAGGGAAGAAATTGGGTAGATGAGGCCAGTGTACAGTGGTAATTAATACCTCCGTCTAAACCTCGAGAAGAGGGCACAATAGAAAATATTTGAAGAAATGAAGGTCAAAAATTTTGCTGGTGTGCCAGGCGTGGTGGCGCACGCTTGTAATCCCAGTACTTTGGGAGGCGGAGACCGGAGGATCCGGGTTCATGGCCAGCCTCAGCTCTCTGTCTCTCTCTCTCTCTTTCTCTCTCTCTCTCTTTAGTGAGGCCCTCCGCAACTTCGTGAGACCCGGTTTCAAAATAAAGTATAAAAAATAGGGCCGGGGGTGTAGCGCGGAGGTAGAACACCCCTGCGTTCAATCCCCGGTACCGCATAAAAAAATTTTTTTTGCTGGTTTGAAGAAAATTTTAAGTGCAGCATCAAAAAGCACAACAAAACCTAGTATCAAAAGGCACAACAAAAGAAACAACTCTAAGGCATATTGTAATCAAATCGCTGAAAACCCTCGTTCCAGTCAGGATTCTTGCAGCTGTAATCTAACGAACTGACCACATAACTTAGAGGAAAGAAGATTGATTTTCTCAGATTCGGGTTCAGTCCATGTGAGGCCGGGGACCGCAGATCTCAGGGCATGGGGATGGGAGGTAGAGAGAGGGAGAGCACATGGGCTGTGCTCCTCACATCATGAAGGCTGGAAGCAAGAGAGAAAGCCAGCCAGGGGATGAGAAGCCACATATAATCTCCAAGGCCGCACCCCCAGGGACCACCTCCTCCAGCCACAACCTCCTGGTCTACTGGGTACCACCCAGGTAAATCCATTACAATGGATTTATCCACTGCTGGGATTAGAACCCTTATGACTCCACTAAATCAACCCTGAATATTAATAAATGAGCTCTTTAAGGGACATTTTACATCTAACTATAACAACCCATAATACAGACAACACTGGTAATTGCCACCACAGAATAAAGACACATTTTATATACAGAGAAAAAAAAGATAAAATTACCTAAGACTTCTTGCCAGAAATAGTCACATTTTTAAATTATTGAAGCAGAAAAGCTATCAAATTAAAATTTCCAACAAAGATTCCAGTCAGCAACAAAGAAGAACAAAATTATGTCGTTTGCAGGAAAATGGATGGACCTGGAGAACATTATATTAAGTCAGATTAGCCACTTACAGAAAGTGAAGGGTCATATGTCTTCTCTCATATTCAGAAGCTAGGGAGTAATTGGGATATAAGAGGGACTTTAGATAGTGGAGGAGAAACTCCAGTGAAGCCAGGGAGGTAGTATTGGGGAGGCTGGGGGTTGGGGGGAGAGGGAGAATTAATGAAGGAAACACTTCCGCTGACTTATGTACTTATGTGAGAATACCAATGCCAATCTCAATATCTTATATGGGGAAGGAGGGGGGAGTGAGGAGGGAACCAGAGGAAAATTCACCAAGTGCTGTGTGCATGTATGTCACTATCACTATGAACTACATTATGATGTCAGACTGTAATGCACCAATAAAAGTATAAGAAAAGAAAGAAAAAATTCTAACACAGAGTAAATAATTGGAAAAATGAAGGCTTGATAAATACTTTCAGGCCAAAGCAAGTTGGAAACACTTATTTTTCATAAAACTGCAATAAAGAAGACCTTAAGGAAATTATTTAGGCATAAGGAATTTAATATCAGATGGAAATTCGGATTTATACAAAGGAATTTATACAAAGGAATTTACCACAAGAAATGGTAAATATATGAATAAATAGATTTTCATGTGTTGAAATTTTTTAAAGATAATGTAGAGTGTAGGGTGAAATTACTAAGAACTGACTATCATTTTTAACATTGGAGATGTAAAATGTTGAAAACAATAGGCCCAAAGGAAGGAAAGGGAGAAATTGAGAAATAATGTTGTTAATTTCTTGGGCCATATGTGAGGGAGTATAATTGACAGTAGACTCTGATATTTTACCATGTAGATTATAAAGTCAGAATAACCAATAAAACAAAATAAAATAATATGAAAGAATATTGTCAGCATAGACATGGAGCTTGAAGTCCTGGAATCAGGTGAAAACTCAGGGTGAAAATGAATATGACTTTTTTTCTCTCCTCCCTGGGGAAAAGTGCTCTATTATAAGTAGCTCTACGGAAATGTCCACATGGATGTCTCTGGCCAATACCCAGTAAGCCTGCCAACAGCCACACCGATGCCTGCAGCCCTGCCCACACCTTCACCTGAGACACCGAGTCAGAAGCAGTCAGCCAAGTGGTTTCCAATTTCCTGAACCATGCAAATGTTAAGAGAATGTTGCTGTTTTTGTTTTTGATTTTTTGTGCTTGTGTTTGTCTATTTTACTGGGGATTGCATGTAGGGGCATTCTAACTCGGGTCTACACCCCAGCCCTGTTTTATTTTTTATTGTGAAACAGGGTCTCACTAAGTCGCGGACAGGAGGGCCCCATGTTTGTCATGTTTAGGCAGCTAAATTTTAGGGACATTTGTTACACAGCATAGATAACTAACACAAAGAACAAGAGAGCTGTGTGTGTGGATCTGTGGACAGTGGCGAGTCGGCTAGGCTCAGTCACTGGCTGGGTGATGAACTTCTAATGCCAGCCTCAGACAGTATAATTCTTTCCTCGTATGCATCCCACTGTTCTTAGAATTTTAAATTTGAAAAAATAAAAAAATGAGGCATGAACAACCTTCTTATATTCATTGAAAGCTCAATTTCAGCTATAATAGTCTCTAACTACGATGCCACATACTAGGATTAAAATAACATTACCATGATTTACTGTCTGTTAGCAGTGAATTACGGGGCTTGTCTGTGCTTCCTCAGCGTAGACAGGGGTATCAGGCATTGTTAGCAACTCACACCTTGCTTCAGGTACGTGTAGAGTACCTGGCGTGCTCATCTTTGAAGCAGGGCGACCCTACCATAAGTAGCCGCACTATAGAAAATAAAGAAAGGTCTTCAAGTATTTGTTTTTCTCATATCTTCTCTATGCCTGCAAGCATCACTACAAGCAATAATTTCATACAAGTGTCCCGGACCCTAGAGATATATTATTTTCTAGGAGTATAATTTTGTCATTGTCAAAATTAATTAAAAAAAACACTGACAAATTACTAAAGTTGGAGTGGTTTTTATTTCGAATATTTAAGAATTTGTGTTGTTGTGTAAAAACAACAACAGGCTTTGGCATGGATGGGATTTTATCTGTAGAGTCCACCCAGCACACCCGAGGAGGCTTCTCTGGGCGCCACTGCCATCTAGTGGGCAGCTCAGGGGGGCTCGCTCATTGCAGTAGGAGATGCATTGGGTGCTGATAAAAGAGCCAGGGTGTTCCACAAGTTCATATTGAGCACCTAGTATGTGAAAGGAACTTCTTACAGGCTCTGGGGGATTTTTTTTTAAATGGTTAAAAACTTAGACCCTGTGTTCAAATATTAATTTATTCTTTCCTCTGGAATATTAAAGGCACAATCTGCTACAGAATCCCTCTTACCTCAATGACTCACAGTTTAAAAAGCCTTTTACCTTCAGATCGTCTCTCTTCCTCTCATCTAACAGTCTGTTGTGAATTTAAAATAAAATATGATAGAATAAATAAAGGGTGGTTTTGAATCAAACCAGAGCTTTAAAGAGTCAATATGAAATGTAAATGCTATTAATGTTATAATTTTATTACTGACTTTGGTCTGATAACTAATAAATTTCCTTAAGAAAATTTAGTTTTCTCCTAAACTAAAAAGTTAGATGTGACATGTATTCTGAAAGTTCAAGATTCATTTTCTATATGGAGTTTACAATGATGCTTTAAAGAAAATTCCAACAAATTACCTTTTATGAAGTATGTATAGACCTTGTAAATTTAATTAAAGCTAAGGTAAAATAATATACAAATGATTTCAGTATCCATAATAATAAAGCTAAATAACCATTAAAAAGCTGAATTTTAAGCTAATATTTTAGAAAAAGCAATTATCACCATGGTTTTAGTAACAGCCTGCTAAATTAAATATTTAAGAGCAATTGAGGCATTTAAAAATATTAACATACTTATGAAAATGTATGACGTACATTTGTTCATTTTTAATTATGTTTGTCCAAGAATTTTTGGGCCGGTAATTGCAAAATAAAATTATCTTAAACATCATAAACCAGTATATGTATACCAGCAGACTCAGAAAGAATAACTGAAAAACTTATAAGTATTCATGAGATTATAATGATTTGAGGAGGTTATTTGAAAAACGTCATTTGTAACATCTTTCCAGATCACAGGTAACTAAAAATAATAATAATCATTGCCATTTGTATAGTGCTTTGCAGTTCATAAAAGACTTTTACGAACCTTATTTTATTCATACATGTGTGGGCAAATATTTACTTCCAATTTGACACATGAAGTATTTAGATCTCATACAGCTGGCAGACCAGGGTTTCTCCTTTAAGCCATCAAGATAAGCTATTATCTGGAAAAATCTCACCAGATTTTCAGTTAGAAGATGTGATTAATCTTCTTTTTCCAGGACTTCCTCAATAATTAAGGGAAATTTTTAAATCTAGTTTTAAGGGTCTTTTTCTACTACATAACATACTTGGTAGAAAACTATGCTTTCCTGTCTCAAACTGCATGTATCATACAAAAGAAAAATGCTAGTTTGGGAATCAATTACTTTCTTATTACAAACTCCTTTATCATCTATCTCCAGTTCAATATAAATATAAGCTAAAAAAAACTATAAACACATTTCACCTAAACTAACTGAAATCTTTCTGGGATCCCAAACTTACTAAGTTCTTCTGTTGAAACAATTTTTTTTTACTTTATGTTCACCATTCAACTGCAACACATAGATAAATCTACTCCATAAAGCAGCATCAACTTCCTGACACTTAAGTTTCGTTTAAAATTTGGTTTGGTTTTGATGTGTTCTTTTTCGTGTGTTTTCCAGTGATTTCTGCATATTGCCACGTGAACCTGAGGTAGCCCATGATCCCGGAATGTCTTTGTGATGTACCTGCCAGATGAGTTATCCTCAACATCGCCCTCACAACTAAGCCTTCGCAGTTCTATGAGCGCCTCCTGCAGCACAGCAGTTGGTGTTTAAATACTTCCAGATACCGAGGCTGTGACAATAGTGCACTGCCTTCTTTGCCTTTTACAGCATCGTGGTGCAGTTGAATCAGGCATGATAAGTTTACTTACTCTTTCTTTATTCCCTCATCTGAGATCTCTCCCTTAAAATTGAGAATAATAAATAAATTGAGAATAATAAATAAAACAACCTAGGGCTTAGATGAGATACAAAAGAAATTATTTGTGCATTTGTGTGTGTGTGTGTGTGTGTTGTGTGTGTACATGCCAGGCAAGCACTCTACCACGGAGACCTACATCCCCAGCCCTGAAACTATTTTTTTTTTAATTCCCATGGTAAAGCAGCAGACAGTATTAAAAACTTACAAAACAAGTTTATATTTTTCAGATAATTTTATGATCTATGCACAAACACGCACACATATTTGTTTAACCATCGTATATTGCTTTTCAAGGAATTTTTAAACCAAAATAAGAAACACTATACAGTTTTTTTAAAAAAAAATACCTGAGACACATTGGGATTTGTAGAGGAAATTGGGTGTTTCAAGCTTCTTTCTATGACGCCATTATTTTGGTCCTTTTGAATTATAGCTGAAGTGTAATGTTTTCCTCATAATGGTCAAGCATTCCTTTCTTCTTGCTTAAAGATGATAGTGCTCTTTGAAAGCAAAGATTCAGACAACAGACTCTTCATTTAAACCTTATGTAAAGAAATAAAATCTTTATGTCCACACATTCTGAGCTCCTACCTTTAAGCATTTATAGTGTGTTACATTTCCCAGCTTTCTCATATTTAGTGTTTTATGGCCTGTTCTCCAGATTCAGGTAGTAAAAGGTTAGAAGGTACATTTAAAAAGACAGAAGGGCTGCAGAAATGGGTTTTAATTAGAAAGAGCTTGAAATAGAAATCTTTGCCCAGTTTCAAAATAGGTTGCACCAAAAGCTAATGAGTAAATTGGAAATCTGATATCTGCCCCATGAAGCCCGGTGGAGGAACGCGTGCTGTTGGAGACTGACCTAAAAAATGGCTGCTTGGAGTTCAGCCAAATTCAGCCAGAGCTGTCTAATCACTGGTAGCTGGTTTTCATTTGCCTAAGTAGTAGGTATTTAAATGTCCCTGCCCCTTTCCCATTCATTTGCATACATGAAAAACAGAAGCGAAATATACCTCAAGCCAATATGTTTGGAGGAAACAAAACTGAATCTGGAATAACAATTTCTAAAAAAAAAAACAAAAAAGATCTTTAGGAGAAGTTGTTGTATATTGAATTTGCTGTGCTCTCTTAACATACTGGTCTTCTCAAACCAGTAGCAAGTTTCATAGGTGATAGTACACACTCCTACCCCCCCCACACACACATACACATAAAGGAAAAGTAAACTCAATAGAATTTTTTTTAGGTTACGATTCTGTCTCTGCCCACATTCTGTTCTGTTGTCCTTCTTTTCTTTCTTTTTTTTCTTTTCCCTGGTACTGGGGATTAAACCAAGGACATTGCATATGCCAAGCACAAACGCTACCACTGAGCTACACCCACATTCCTTATTTCCAATCCTTTGCCTCCCTCATGAACCTGTTTTTTTACCCAAACATAAGTGTATTACCTTCAGGAAAACCAGCAAATACAGGTCATGACAGGCCTCCACCCTTTACCCTTATTTACTGATAGGGTTGAATTACTTTCTGCAACAGACTGTGACACCTACTACAGTGCCACTGTGTCTCAACTGGGAAGGTTGGCGAGTTTTACTTTTAATGACATATGTAGATTTTGAAAACGGCTATGCCTACTAGTAAATCTTAAAATTAATCTTAAAATCCTAATATATGTGCGTGTGTGTGTGTGTGTGTGCGTGTGTGTGTGTGTGTATACTGTTATTGTGCTACAGTAATTAAATTATGGATTTATTTTTCTTCATTTTAACAATGATTAAATAACATTATAAACTGGGTGTGGTGGCGCATGCCTGTAATCCCAGTACTTAGGAGACTGGGACAGGAGGATCACAGGTTTGTGATCAGCCTCAGCAACTTAGTAAGACCAAGTTTCAAAATAAAAAATAATAAAAAATTTTAAACATAATAAAAAATAAATAAATAGGACTGGGGATATAGTTCAAAGGTCGAATGCCCCTGGTCTCAATCCCCAGTACCACTGTGTGTGTGAGTGTGTGTGTATGTGTGTGTGTGTGTGTGTGTGTGTGTGTGTGTGTGTATAACATATATATATATATAATAGTTTAATCACATAAAAAATCAAAGTATAATAATATATATAGAAAAGAGAAGCAATAATAATACTCAAATAAAAATGTTAATCTTAGGGAAAGGAAATTAGTATCAGTTATGTTGGAAAGATGATGTAGGAAGTTGTGGTAAATATGTCCTCTTTAATCCTTAATTTGTATTTTTTTATTTATATCCATTTACTGGTGCATTGTAACTATACATTTGATAGGTGTCAGGTTAGAAGAATCATACATGCACACATTGCTCATTTAGCCCTCCCTCAAATCCCACCCCACTCCCTCCCCATTCCCTCCCTTTAGTGCTTTGCACAGTGATTTGAGTTTTATAAGTATGGATATATACCTCATGCGCTTTAGTGTGTTTCCCTCCACCCCCTCCCAACTCCCTCAGTTAGGTCATCTTCTTTGTTCATCTAAAGTATTCATCTTCTTTGTCTGGAGTCCCTTCTAAATCTCCTTCTCTCTAGCGTCCACATATTAAGGCGAACATCGACTTTTCACTCTTTGTGCCTGACTAATCTCACTTAGCATAATGTTCCCTAATTCTTTCCATTTCCCTGCAAATGATGTAATTTTGTTCTTCTTTATGGCTGCATAAAATTCCATTGTGTACATATCCCATAGTTTTGTAACCCATTCATCTGGATTTTAAAGAAATTATAAGTCTATATTTCAATTAATCAATATCCAAGAATCAAATGTGCTCATTTTGGTGATTTAAGAATATAAATTAGAATATAGCTTCCTCTAATCTGATTAAAAACCAAAACAAATTTGATTTAAAAAATATATTTGAAACCATTATTGCATACAGATATTCCATGTTTCTCCTCTAAACATGGAATACAATTTCCACACTCCCTTCACTTGGGGTTAGTAATGACCTTTGGCTCATAACAGAAAATACCTGCTACTGGGGCCCAGGCCAGAGGCCTGCTGTGGTTCCGACTGACTGGACTGGGTCACCTGCCCACACCAGAAATAAAAGAAAATGATGTAAAAAGAAAAAATGGATTTAACTGCAGTTTGCCCCAAACTGGGAAGACAGCTAATCTGCCTTCCCCCAGCCTACAGACACACTACAATTTCTAGGAACAAGAAGCCAGGAAATATACATATGTAAATTCAGCCAGGCTGCAGCTAGCCAAGAGATGTGTTACAATTCTGGTTTTTCCAAGTTTTGTTGGCACCTAAGTCTTGGGGGTTGGGAAGTGTCAGCTCCCACGCTAGGCCTGAGATGGTCGTCTGCAGGAAGCCAGATTGGAGGAAAGAGCTTAATGAACAGGTTAGCAGAAAATGTCTGGGGACTAAGAAAAAGAAAATGACCTGGAACTTCTGATTTTAAATTGGACCCATTACACCTGTCCCTGGGTCCCCTTCCTTACATCCTCAATCAGTTGATTGCAGGATGAGGCCAGCTAGTTGTAGTTTTTAAAAGCTCCTTGTGTAATTCTGATGTACAGACACACTAGAAATTGTTTTGTTAAAACAAAGGAAAAAGTATAACTAGCTATTTCAGTTTAAAAAATAGGAAATTGCTAATGGATTTAGGAAAGTGAGGGGCCCTGGAGAACCCTTAAACCCTGCTATTCACTTATTCATTCTTCAGCCAACATACTATGTGTCTGTTAAGGCTGCAATCCTACTTAAAACACTGCCAGAGACTCAAGAGAAGTAAAATACTACCCTTCCTATTCATTCACAAGATATTTTAAAAGAGAAGATCCACTTATAAAAGTCCTAGAAACCAATGCACCAGTAGGTACCCAAGTGGATAATACATATATAAAGAGCATTCAAATTTTAGAAAATAAAAGAGATCAACTGTAGGTCTGCATATTCAAAGGAGGGGAAGTTAGACTGGACTTGAGAGAAACCTTTATAAACTCCATGGGCTTTAGGGAGGCTGACAACGATGGGCAAGCCATTTCAGATAAATATAGCACGCATTCATCATCACACCAAGTGCTGTGTGTATGTATGTTCCTATCACTCTGAACCCATTATGATGTATAGTTACAATGCACCAAAAAAAAAAAACCCACAATATTTGCAAGGAATGAGAATGATAGCCCTGAAGAAACTGGTTTATAAAAAAGATGTATGATTTGGGAAAAAGATATGGAAAATAATTGGGGTTGACAGGTTGAGGAGCCGATTGCGAGGTACCTTGAATGTAGAGCTCAGAATTTTGACTTTATGTCTTCCAGGCAATTATACACAAAAACATGGAGCAGAATCAAAGACAGAGCCATCATTGAAACTTATCTGAGACAAATATTACTGGAGTTATATGCTGACTGATATCTTTGATGCTCTGCTCATATCCAGGCGACAGTGGCTCTGCCCTCGAAGCCTCCACCATCCTTCTGCGAGAGCCCGTGTCTCCTCAGAGACAGTTTTCTGACTGCAGATCTTGGCTTGTCTTCACACAGGGTAGGCTACGATGCCAAGGAACAAATGCCAGAGAGAAAAGCCCAAGCAATTACAGAATACAATTGGTAGATGAGTAGGAGGAACATTGTCTAGCTGTAGTCAGTATGGTCTCCAAGAAGGTTCCAGAAAGCTGCTTCCTTTCCTGCTCCCATAGTAACCTGCCCAAGAAGGCATCCCAAACTGGGTTTTATTTATCCTTTATCTGTCTTTCCTTCACCACCACCCTCTAGGTGCCTTCTAGAAAAACAAAAAACAAAAAATCTGGCAAATAAACTATTCAGCTCAAACCCTGATCTCAAGGCTAGCCCGTGGGAAAGCAAGCCTGCCTCAGTTATTAGCAAAGTGACTCTAGGAAGCAGATCCTAATGGGGCTGTGGAATTAGACCATTCAGCAAGTGCCCAGGGCTGGCTCACCACCACAATTCCTCTGTCTCCCCAGTGTTGGATGGAGAGTGGGGTGGGGATGGGAAAGGTAGGGTGGTTTAGCTGATAGTTCCAGCATTCTAAAGAAGTGAAAGTCAGAGCCAATTACAAAGATGTCGGAGTTACGGAGTTACCCGACAGTGTTGTGATTGTTTCCCTTAATAAAGAAACTAACAAGCTCTGGTTAGATGTCAACTCAGAGCATGGTGTGAAGGTCAGAGGGCCTCAGTGATAACATTAAAAGAGATTCTAGCCTGGCGTGGTGGCGCACGCTTGTAATCCCAGTACTTGGGAGGCTGAGACCAGAGGATCTGGGTTCGCAGCCAGCCTCAGCTACTTAGTGAGGCCCTCCGCAACGTAGTGAGACCCTGTTTCAAACTAAAGAATAAAAAATAGGGCTGGGGGATGTAGCTCGGAGGTAGAATACCCATGGGTTCAATCCCCAGTACTGCAAAAAAATAAAAAATAAAAATAAATAAGTAAATAGAGATTCTAGTCTTCTGCAACCAAGGCCTGGCTATGCTGAAAATCATGTCCAAGATATGGTTGTAAGGATGAAGAAGTTGCAACGAAGCCTGAATTTATACCACAGCAATTGTTCTAAAGTTAGAAAAATACACAATAAAAGCAAATCAACAAGGAATGTCTCCAGTTACAGGGAAACAGTGTGATAATAGCAGTAAAGGCTGAAAATTCAGCTTTCCTTCTCCTAGGAAGCTCCTTGCTGTGAATGGTTTAAAATAATTTTGAAGTCGATACACAGGTTTCTCTGTTTGTGCTGGTCCAAAAGACCCAGAGGTTGAACCACCTCTATTAATAAGTCATTAGATTTCACACTTCGGATTGTATAAACAATGTGACTCAGGTTAGGCTAGATTTTGCTATAGCAGTGAACAATCCCAACTTGTAGTGGCTTGAAAAAGCAACAGTTTCATAAGACTCCATTTTGGAAAAAGGTTGACAGATCATTCTGCATCACAAATATTTTGGACTCCACGACACAGGAAACGAAAGCAGAGAAGTATTCAGCGCCTGCTAAGGCTTCCTCTAGAAATAACGAATGTCTCTTCTGCTCACATGGCACTGGCCAAAGCGATTGGCCTGTCTCTGCTCACTTCAAGAAGGCATAAAAATGTGATCCTACTGTGTGCCTCACAGAAAAATCAAAACTATCCTATGGGGCAGCACTGTCATGTTTCAGTCCTGACTAGAGTCCATGCCTCTTGGTCCCTATATAATCATTCAGTTCTTGTTCCCATCTTTAATAATTTTAGAAACCAAGACTTCATTATTTCCAGTCATTTTCCAACTGAGATTTAATCTTTTCCAGAATGAGAACTTAATAAAATAATACACGCGTGCACCCACACACACACACACAAATACAATCTGACATACCACTTAGATATGCATCTAATTTTCCCAGGTATTAAAATAAGCATATGTAATATTCACTTACTTGTGTTTTATATATATATATATGTCTCCAATACTTTTCCCAAGTTTTGTCTTAAGAAATAACTATAAGAGCCGGGCATAGTGGTATAGTGGTGCACGCTTGTAATCCCAGTACTTGGGAGGCTGAGACCAGAGGATCCAGGTTCACAGGTTCACGGCCAGCCTCAGCTACTTAGTGAGGCCCTCCACAACTTAGTGAGACCCTGTTTCCAAATAAAGAATAAAAAATAGGACTGGGGGTGTAGCTTGGAGGTAGAATGCCCCTGGGTTCAATCCCGGGTACCGAAAAAAAAAGAAAGAAGTATAAGAGATTATTTTTCTACTAGGAATTGGCTCTCCTAGTAAGCAAGTGTGAAGTAACTATACTGATAGAGTGGCCTTGTCACTGTGACAGGACTTCACACACGACTTGACCAACGCTTGTCATATACATCCATGTCTATTAACCAGCAGCCTCTCCTTTACTAACCTTGCTCAATATGTAAACAAAATTTTAGATGCGTGCTTCACATGACAAGAATGAATTTGTCACTCCAAGGGGAAAGGAGTAGACAGTCTGGAGCTTTGTATTGGTCACTTGGATTTCATTTCACTCATCTTTATTAAAGGAATTCAGATATGAATCTTAACTTCCAGCTGTCTCTATTCAATGCTTGCTTTAGCCCACCCCTAGATGAATAACAGACTTGGGATAGGAATTTTTAAAAACTGGAGTAATTGCTGTCATGGGTAAGAGCTGAATATCTCATTTTAGCCTAAATGCATGAGATGGTCACCAGTAAGTGTTAAAACCATGATTCAAATCAATATTATTATTCCTGTTTCTTCCCAAAGTCACAGCACTTTCCCTCGCTCTCTTAGGTAGGTTTTAAAATTCTTTGGCAGGGCTTGGTGGTACACGCCTGTAATCGCAATACTTGGGAAACTGAGACAGGAGTATCGCAGGTTCAAGCCCAGCCTCAGCAACTTAGCAAAACCCTCAGCAACCCAGTGAGAACCTGTTTCAAAAAATAATAAATAAAAAGGCCTGGGGATGTAGCTCAGAGGTAGAATGCACCTGGGTTTAATCCCCAGGACCACAAAATCTAAACACAAAAATGAAAATAAAAAATAAATTATTCGGCTAACCATCATATAATTTGCCATTTTTTAGTAAAACATTTCTAAGAGCAAATAATAGTAAGAAACGACATGAGCACCATAGAAGACAGCACAATATAAGTGGCTATAGTTATCTGGAGTTTAGTATTTAAATAAAAATAAGCAGAAAATGTTTCTGTACATGTTTTAAAACTTCACTATTGCTATATGCTGACAGTCTGATTACAGTAACTATAGTTGTCACTCAAAGGATAAACACACACACACACACACGTTATAGGACTGAATGTATATGGCGACTCTTGGGTAACGACAAGACTTTGAAATGTAAAAAGAACATATTTGCCAGAAACTACAAATGCCTATAAGGACTGATTTTACCAATCATCTGATTGGTAAAATGATAGATAAAAGCAAGCTCTTAACCTCTGACAGGGCTCTCAGACAGAAAAGATAAAATAGTCCAGAAAACTGCTTTGAAATTATGTCTTAATATTTTTGTTTTTCGTTTTTCGGATTTTTTTTTCCTTTAGGTACTCTTCAAAAGTTGCATAGGGATTTTTCAGTTCACCAACTATTAGATACAATCGCGGTGGGTTGGACCAGACTGAAAATCAAATGAAAAGGGCTGTTGCAATTTCCCAGGCAAATCAAAGTCCCAGACCACCAGCAGTACAGCAGGAACATTCATATTCTTAGGAGAACGCACACCTATCCCATCTCGACGCCCAACTGGTACGCAAGACGTTAAGGTTAAATGTTCAAGATACTCTATTTTTAGTTAAAGATCTCAAAGACTCTTTCAAGTCCTCAGACTAGTTCTAATAATGTTTCATCGCTGACTGAAAGGAATCTTCAAAGGAGTACTTATGTAGTCACAGCTTATTTTAATCTTAAGTCTTTACAACACACTATTTTCCCCAGAGAGCCAGGCACATATGCAAGAAATTCAAATACATAAGTTGATCTATTACATAAAGAACCATATATACATCATTCAGTATTGCCTTCTTAGCCCTTATGTATAAATTATTTTTGAGTTAATTATACTTCTGCTCACAAATACTTCACTTCTAGCAAAGATGTTTCTATCATCAGATTCTACAATGATTTTAGAAAGATAGGTGTATTGGACAGGGTTCTCTAGATTAACAGAATACACAGAATGAGTATATTTGAAAAAAGGGATTTATCAGATGGGCTTACAGTTTGAAGCAATGTAGTCCCAGATTCTGACTGCACGTGGAGAGTCAAAGGAACCAGTAGCTGGTTGAACGGTCTAAGAGCTGGAGTCTTAGGATAGGAGCAACCACTAATTCAGTCCCAGTCCAAGACATGAAGATCAGGAAGCTCTTCGGAGAAACGATGGTGAAGTTTCAGTTCCAAGAGCTGGAGGCCGAGAAGATCAAGAAGCTCTTCAGAGAAAGGCGAAGCCGGCGGCCGACGATCTCAGGCGAGAGCAGATGCGTTTTCCTCGGAAAGAGTCGCACACACTCTACGCAGCTTCTCCCTCTTTTATCTAAGTTGGCACCTATCAGAATCCTGCTGCCTACATTCAGGGCAGGGCTTTCTGTTTAATCTGCTGTTACACACCCAAAATCACATAATCTTGGGTGTGTCATGATCAGGTCAAGTTGACAACCTAGATTGACTATCACAATAGGATGTCTGAGTTGAAAGATACACTTTTAAGTCTGAGTGAGTCCATCGCATAAATTCTAACAAATTTCATATACCAATGCAGCTTTGTGTCTGGTCTGTCCAGTCTGTGCTAGTTCCTAATGTATAAAAAGTTAATAGAGCATATATCTCATTATCACTATGAACTACATTATGATGTGAAACTATAATGCACCAATAAACATATAAAAAGAAAAAATCGCACCAGGCCTGGTGGCGCACACTTGTAATCCCAGTACTTGGGAGGCGGAGACCAGAGGATCCGGGTTCATGGGCAGCCTCAGCTACTTAGTGAGGCCCTCCGCAACTTCTTGAGACCCGGTTTCAAAATAAAGTATAAAAAATAGAGCCAGGGGTGTAGCTCGGAGGTAGAATGCCCCTGGGTTCAATCCCCAGTTCCACAAAAAAAAAAAAGAAAAAATCATGAATTCTCAAATATTCTTTCAGACATCAGAATTAGAATAGTAACTTGTGAATCTCTATTTTTAAACAATTATCTGTGGTGTTAGAAAGGTGAGTTTGGAAAATGCCAGTTTAATATGCTAATATAAGCTGGTTTTGGTAGTACACACCCATAATACCAGTATTTGGGAGGCTGAGACAGGAGGATCACAAGTTGAATCCATAGACACACCACAAATGATATACGAGAGTGTCTGTTGCTCACGTTTTTTAAATCACCCTTACCAAAGTTATAGTCTAAGTGTTTACATAACAGTATTTATACATTTTGACAACTAGAGCTTTGGTTGACTAGCAGACTATACAATTGGTTTGTCAAAAATTATGAGTTAGGCCGGGCGTGGTGGCACACGCTTGTAATCCCAGTACTTTGGGAGGCGGAGACCGGAGGATCCGGGTTCGCAGCCAGCCTCAGCTCTCTGGCTCTCTCGCGCTCGCTCTCTCTCTCTCTACTTAGTGAGGTCCTCCACAACTTCGTGAGACCCAGTTTCAAAATGAAGTATAAAATATAGGGCCGGGGGTGTAGCGCGGAGGTAGAACGCCCCTGCGTTCAATCCCCGGCACCGCAAAAAAAAAAAAAAAAAAAAAAAAAAATTATGAGTTAGGCACTCACTAAAACCAATTCCAAGTTTTTCAGTTAAGTACCCAATTTTTACTTCAATGCCATGTTTTCACATATTTGTATTAGCACAATCACTACATATAATTTATCTTAATGTGATCTCTAAATGAATTTACAGTAACATATACTCTAATGTCAGAGGCTTGGTTTTTAGCAGTTGATCCTATAAAATGGAATCTTTGATCCTTCAACCTGGAATGCGAAAAAGTTATGGTTGTTGGAACTAATTGGTTATTTTTTTTCCATTGAAAGCATCTGATGATGTAGATGTAAGACCACTTGCAAGTTATGTTAATGATCCTATTGCATCAATTTTGGTGTATTCATAAGGAAAAAAAAACAAATAGAAAATTAGTAAAATTGGTTTAGAAAAATGGTTATTTGATACATTCCCCAAATCATACAGACATGATACTATGTTGTATGCCATCTCAGCAGATCATGTTGAATTATTGCTATAGTCTCTAGAACTTGTTACTTACACGTAAAGGACTGGCTAAGGCTGCTTTGGAAGCATTCTGACTCATGTTGACAGTTGGTTAATGTCAACAAATATATTGTCAAGTTACGTAAACCATCATCAACTTCCTCAGAAAACTGAATTTCAATTCTTAAGTTTTTCATTAAACAGGCAACATTTTTCTGGGTATCTTATTGCTGAAAGGATTTATGACAACATCAAAAACACTAAATATATCTGTCTATGTGTATATAAGTACAGGCCTTCGTCATATAAGACATAACCAAATGATCATAAGAAGAATGCTCCAAGTATTCTACAAGCCCGGCAGAAGAACTGCTCAACCCCTATTTATCATGCACATTTCCTGTATGCATAACCTGTGATTTCCCATGTTTGCCACTCTGGTTCCTGGCAAGCTGACGGCTTCATGCTTTCTTGTGCAGTGTTGCAGTCTTGGACTCTGAAGGAAACCTTTACACTGTATTTCTTTTTTTTTTTGCGGTACCGGGGGTTGAACCCAGGGGCGTTCTACCTCCGCGCTACACCCCCAGCCCTATTTTTTATACTTTATTTTGAAACTGGGTCTCACGAAGTTGCGGGAGGGCCTCACTAGGTAGAGAGAGAGAGAGAGCTGAGGCTGGCCTCGAACCCGGATCCTCCGGTCTCCGCCTCCCAAAGTACTGGGATTACAAGCATGTGCCACCACGCCCGGCGCTACACTGTATTCTTTAGAAAGCAAACTCTAACAGTCTTGGCAGCATGAATCCTTTATGTTGGATCTTTAGGGCCAGGGATTGTGTTGGTTTCTCTTTCCCGGGCCCCTGGATGGGGTTGCTCCCCTCTGGTGTTCCCCATCTTGACCTAGACACCACCTATGAGTCTCAATCTCCACACAATGGACCAGTTTATGCAAGCAAGGCCCTGTTTCTTTGATCCAGGGTGTGGCCCTGTGCTGGTGGAGGAAGGAGGGGTGTGGTGATAATCAGGTTGTTTCTTGCTCACCTGAAGTCATGCTGGAGGAAAGGGCTGCTGGGCCAGCTCACAGTGCACTTTCTAATCATCCTGTCATAGCACAACTCCCAGCTACCTCAACCAACTTTGCTTCCTCTCCAACTCACTAACGAGGGGCTTCCCTGGTGCTGCCTGCTTCCCTCCATCCTACCAACAAGGCGTACAATACATACTCTAATTTCCAAGGCTCATTCATCATAAGGGACAGGGAATATTAGTTATTTTTTTCTTTACTAACTCTTGTCTTATGTGCCTTGCTGTTTATAAATACTTTTTGTAGCAAATCCTTCTTCCTCTTATTTTTTTTATTTATTAATTTTTTTCCCAGTACCAGGGATTGAACCCAGGGGCGTTTTACCTCCGACCTACACCCCCGGCCCTATTTTTTATACTTTATTTTGAAACCGGGTCTCACGAAGTTGCGGAGGGCCTCACTAAGTAGCTGAGGCTGGCCGCGAACCTGGATCCTCCTGTCTCTGCCTCCCAAGTACTAGAATTACAAGCGTGCACCACCACGCCCAGTTTCCTCCTCTTATTTTATGAGGCCCCCAGAGTAGCAAGGAACTCGAGGCTCCTTGTTCTTGAGTGTGGTTGAAAGTCCTATTTAAGTGAATATTCCGTGAGGCTGCCATTATATGACACTTTGGTGATGTACTAAAAATGGTCAGCAAAATGTGATTCATTTTTGTGGTCTAAGAAGGAAGGAATGTACATGGGAAGCGGGTTGGTTATAACAACAGGTTTTCTGGCATGTTCTTGCGGGGCAGGCAGCTGGGGTTCTTGGTTGCTTCCTTCCTAATAAGAGAAAAAAACACCACCACAGCAACAACAAAAAAATAGGTCACTAAACAAACCAAATTAACAGAAAAATGCCTCCCATCACCACTGGCGATCAGAAGTTAGTTGTGTCCAGATGTGTATGATGTATTGAGGAAAGTACTTGATTTTATCAAGAGGTATCTATCCAACATGATTATATACCTTGTTAAAAATGTAAGACAAATGATGAGAGGATATCTGGCAAAAATTGGGGTTGCCAGGGCAACCACAGTAATAAAGTGACCCTTACCCAGGGAGCATCTGGCATGAGCTCTCTGTTTTCCACATAATTGTCCCATTAATTAAAACCTATTTTCACTAACGATGCCGACAGTTTAAATAAAATTAAATTTGCTGACTTATGAATATTTTAAATATTACATTTGCCCAATATTAATATCTTAAAGTATATAATTTGAGCTAACGTAAATAAAACGTAAAAACAAGCCTCAGTGTCCAGTTTAATGTCTGGCCATTGTGATGGGTGGATGGATGGATGGATGGATGGACAGAGGGATAGAGGGAGAGAGGGATGCCTGGATGGACAGACCAAGAGGGAGATTAAAAAGTAACGCTTAATAGGTTGTTTCCTAGTTTGAGGTTGACACAGATATAAACCATGAACTTTGCAGAAAGGTGAGGTCCAGGAAGAACGGAGGTAGAATGGCATCTGGCAATTTTCAACATCAGCAAGAGTTGCGTAACCCTTCTTCATTGAGTACATCCATAAAGTAAGGTTCGCCATTTGCCAATAGTTACACCAGTTATGAAGGTCACTCTGAACGTCCTAATGCTGCACGGAATTGGTTGTATTAGAGAAGCTCTGTGCCGCTAATCCTTGCAGCTGGCCTGAGTGTGCGAGGCAGCAGGGCTGCCCCAGCATGCTTAGGATGTGTAGACAGCTCTCTGAGTCTTTGGCAGCAGCCTGTGAATCTGTGCCGAAGGGGGACTGCTTTAAAAGATGCTTTCTCTTTATTTTTGTTGTTGTTTCTCCAAATCCTGAGTTTGCAGCAGCATCTGCTATCTCGGCTCAGACGGTCCAAACAGATGTGCTATTACCTCATGTGATGAGCGGGCCGCTGAACGGAGTGTCTGCTCCTCCTTGGCAGGTAGTCCTAGACACTTTGTTCAAACCCAGATTGTAAAAATAGCCTGAATCCACCAGGGGATGGGAACTAATGAGAGGCAATTTTTCTGCAAACTTGGTGAAGAGGATAATGGACTCCTTCTGGGTCCCCAGTTTTATTAGTATTTCCATTTCAGCAAAATGTGCTTTTGACACAGCTTTCAAATTATCACTGAATTTATCAAGCCCGTTTTATTTGATGTGGATGTTCCTGGTAAGGCAGATCGGGAGATGATTTCAATGTTTCTAAATGCACAGTGAGTGTGAAGCATGAACAGTCAAACGGCGGTGCCTCCATTCTCTGTGTCCTTTTGCAAAAGGTAAGGAACCAAGCGGTGCCCCAGATCCGCACGCGGTGACAAGAGGCAGCTTAGCACCCACAGTGCTGCGTTCTGTACAGAGTACTTCTCCTCCGAGAGAAAGACATGGTGAAGGAGCATGATGATTGCTTTTCATTTCAACTGACTGCTGAAGAAATAATCTATTACCAAGGCTGATGTCTCCTGCTTGGCTGTAAGCCATTCCCAGAACGTTTCTTGATATACTAGAATAACAAACCTGTTTGCTCATACTTTTGGAGGCAGAGCAAAAGGACTTGGATTGTAGGGAAAAGGTCTACTCTCTGTAGACAATGTTCTGCAGGCTTTAACATAGATTACCTCGTTGAAATTTTGTATAGCCTAATTATTTTAGATATTATTATTAGTGCAGACACTGATCTTAAGTATCTCACATAATTTCACATCAAGCAGCAGAGAAAAGTTACAATTCAGATACACCTAAATCCAAATCCTATTTTCTACCAGTCCCCAACCAGGCAGATGACTTTTGGCACATTAGTTACAGTCTCTGAGCCTTAATGGGTTTCTCCATAAAAGGAGGTGATTTCATGGCATCAATGAAAACGTCACACACCCCCGCACCCACACCTACAGAAAGCAACGAGCGCATCCTCATGAAGACAGCCATGCCACTCAGCACGGAGGGGAGCCCAGGGGCGATGTGGGGTAGCAGATTTTGGTTTTTTGTTGTATTGATAAAATCTGAGTTATCATTAACCAAAAACACTTATCTATCCTAAGGATTATCTGAACTTAAAACAAGTGACCTAGGAAGAATGTTATTTATCCCCAAAATACCTTGAGGATGGTCCTTCTGGCCCGTTGACTATCAAGAACATGAGGGTTTGAAATGGGGATGTGGGCCTCTAGGGGTTCACTGGGCACACCACCACAATGACCTCCAGGTTGTCACACCACTACCAAGGCCTCAGCAGTGGCCATGTTTTGGGACACGGGGAACAATGGCTTTCAGCACCGAGACACATTCTGAACACACTAATGGGGGCTGTTGGTATGGCGGGTAACTTTGTTATGTTTCTCGAGCATAATGTTTTTGATCAGGGGCTCTGGAGTACTTTAGACACTACATTATCTTGAACAAGTTATTTAACCATTCTAAACCGAAGTTTTTCATAAGTTAGTAGAAAAAGCCAGGTGTGGTGGCACATGCCTGGTAATCCCAGTACCTAGGAGGCTGAGACAGGAGGATCACGGGTTCGAGGGCCTCAGCAATGTAGGGAGGCCCTCAGCACCTTAGTGAGAACCACCCTGTTTCAAATTAAAAATTAAAAAAGGGCTGGAGTGTAGCTCAGAGGCAGAACACCGCTGTGGTTAGTCCCCAGTACCACGCATGCACACAAAAATAGAAAAATTTCCAAGCCCATAGAAAACATACCTTATAGTACCTGAAACATAACAGTATTCAATAAATGTTGGCTATTAAATTTGCTTACTACTATACTACTATTGTTACCACTGTCACTAATGGTATATCATTGTTTTACTTAAATGATGTTTGTTTTTCTTACAGCTGTGGAAATTTTAAAGAAGATAATACTTATAATAATTAACTTAAACTTGACTTTAAAAAGGACATAGTAATGAGTAGCTTTCTCTTACACAGGCAAAATTGAGACATAATTGTCTATAAGTTTTAAAATTATATATCCTGGGTCAAAGTCAGGGTCAAAGGCCTAAATATCATTGGAAGTAAAAGAAAAAATAACAATGAATTTGATGATGAAAACTTAAGTTATTTTATGTGGGGATTTCCCTTTTGTTTCTTTTTTTTCTTTAGCCAGTTTTGAGAAGATAAGAAGAGAGATGGAGGAAGGAGGGGTGGGAGAGGAGAAGAAAGCAAGAGAGGCGTAATGAATCTACAAATAAACTTTTCCTTTGTATTTATTTAATGTCTGCCTGACAAAGTGCATTGAATGATTTACAGCTGTGTCTTGTAGAACATTAGACCTGGAAGATGCCTGCATAAAATTCAGTTTAATCTCTCTCTCCCTCTCTCTCTCTCTTTCTCTCTTTCTCTCTCTCTCTTTCTCTTTCTCTCTCTCTCTCTCTCTCTCTCTCTCTCTTTCTCTCTCTCTTGCCCTCTCTTTCTGCTGTGCTAAGAATCCAAGCCAGGGCCTTATGAATGCTAGGCAAGTGTTCTATAGCTGAGCTATACCCCAGTCCAATAATTCAGTTTAAGATGGTATTTTTTTTTTCGGTACCGGGGATTGAACCCAGGGGCGTTCTACCTCCGTGCTACACCCCCGGCCCTATTTTTTTATACTTTATGTTGAAACTGGGTCTCACGAAGTTGCAGAGGGCCTCACTAGGTAGAGAGAAAGAGAGAGAGAGAGAGAGAGAGAGAGAGAGAGAGAGAGAGAGAGCTGAGGCTGGCTGCGAACTCGGATCCTCCGGTCTCCGCCTCCCAAAGTACTGGGATTACAAGCGTGCACCACCATGCCCAGCAAGACAGTATATTTTACAAAGTATGATACACCTGAAGCCCAAAGAAGTAATTGATTTTCCAAAGGTATTTCCTTAGGACAGGGGAGCGGCAAAGAGACACTTGGTAGGGTGAGGAAATGTGGGTGGCCTATTTTCAAATTGCTCTCAACATCCTATGTGGATGTTGTAGCATTATCAGAGCAAAACGGTGACGCACGTGGCAGCTTGAATGTGAATTGTTAGGCTGATGAGACCTTTGGCGTTAAATTGAGAAAAATACAGGGTTTTTTTTAAAGACTAAGGTAATGAGATACTTATTTAGCTGCCAAAATTCAATTCTGCGCACAGACTATTGCGAAGCCACTGTTTCAAGGTTGTTTTAGACCATCTCTGGGGCGGGCTTTTCTCCACATTACAGTCATCAGAAATATTGCCAGAGTTTGTCACTGTCCAACAAGCAACATCAAACTTCAAAAAGATTTTTTTAAAAGAAAATAAAAAACATACATAGTACGCTCCCCTAACTTCAACACACCTGGAAATTCCAAGTAAGCTACCAGTTACACATTCTGGGAGTTAAAACAGACATTTTCAATTTGCTACAGCCAGTCAGGTAATAACTGCAGAAGAAGATAAGTGATCTTCATAGAAATTTCATGAGTTTTGGTAGATTAAGCTAATATGATTAGTAAATAATTAAAATAAGGTTAGAAACCAGGCTGTGATACTGAGATGTGCCAGGAAGGGGCCTTGATCCACACCAGTCAATGAAGTTTTAGGCTAGTTTCTGTAACACAGTTTTGGGACAAGTTGGTATTACTTATAAAGAAAAGAAAATGGGTTGTAACACCTGAAATTTGGAGTTAAATAGAAAAGTCCTCAGTGAGAAAAGATGGATGAGGAAAGAGCATTCCACAAGAGGCAACTCAACAAGTATCGATTGATTTCCTGCTCTATTCAGCAAACATTACACTTGAAAACAAACGATGTGCTTGCTGCCTTCTTCTGGCTTCAAGGATAAGTCTAAAGACAGTCACTGAGCAATTAATTGGGAGGAAGTATGGTGAACTTAGGGGATTTCGTATTACATGGTACATTCAAACCTGCCATTGCAATTTTTTATGTCCACACAATTATTATAAACAACAGAAATATAAGGCCTACTCTTCTAAGATAATTATATAGTTATATGTAGTGTTAGTATGTTTTCCTAAGCCAAGTAGCTAAGCTGATTTTGTTTTCTTTTGGTGCATTGTAATTATACATCATAGTGAGGTTCAAAATGACAAATACATACATGCAGGCAGCAATGGTGTGGGGATTCCTCTGGTTTCCACCCCGCTTCCCCCTCCCCATTCCCCATAGATAGTCTTTACATAGGTACAAGTAACTTCATTCATGTCTGAACAGAGGATTATTTGAATAGTTACACCAGATCTCCCCTTTTCCTCCCCCCTTTCCACCTCTTGCCAGATCCCCTCCCACATTCCACGAGTGTCTCCCCTCATCTATCTGAGGTCTTCTTTCTCCCCAGTTTCTCTCCAGTTTCCATATATGAATGAGAACACATGGTCCTTCACTTTCTGTGACTGGCTAATCTCACTAAGCGAAATATTCTCCAGTTCCATCCATTTTCCTGCAAATGACATAATTGTGTTAGTTTTTATGGCTGAGTAGAATTCTATCGTGTGTATATACCATAATTTTGTAATCCAAACATCTCCTGATGGCCCCCTAGGCTGGTTCCATAGTTTGGCTGTCGTGAAGTGGGCTGCTATAAATTAAAATGCATGTGTCCCTATAGTAATCTTATTTCAATGCCTTTGGGAAGATGCTCAGAAGTGGTATGGCGGGGTCCTCTGGTGGCTCTATTCCCAGTCTTTTAAGGAACCTCCATACTGATCTCCACAGCCGCTGTACTAATTTGCAATCCCACCAACAGTGTAGAAGAGTTCCTACTTCCCCACATCCTCGCCAGCATTTGTTATTTATATTCCCAATGATTGCCATTCTAAATGGAGTTAGATGGAATGCCAGCGTCAATTTTATTTGCATTTCCCTGATTGCTAACGATCTTGAACATTTTTTCATATATTTATTGGCCATTTGTATTTCTGCTTTTCAGAAGTGTATATTTAGATCCATTGCTCATTTTTATTGGGTTCTTTTTTTTTAGTATTAAGTTCTTTATATATCCTAGATATTAATTCTCTATCAGAGGAGTAGCTGGCAAAGATTTTCTCCCATTTTGTAGGCTCTCTAAGTCCTTGATAGTTTCCTTTGCTTCACAGAAGCTTTTTAATCTTACGTAATTACATTTATTGATTTTTGTTATTATTTACTGGGCTTTGGAATCTTATTGAGGAAGTCTTTACTGCTGCCTGTGTGTTGTAGAGTTGGTCCTATGCCTTCTAGTAGTTTCAAAGTCCCATATTGACTTGATTATTGTGCAGAGTGAGATGTTCTCAAATTATTTCATTAAATAGAAAGATGAAATACTTCCTAATTCATTCTATGCAACAAGCATAACCCTGATACCCAAGGCAAATAAAGATACCTCAAAGAACAAAAATAATACCAATTTCCTTAATTAATATAGATGCAAAAAATTTTAATAACAGAAATCCAAGTTCATAAACATGTCAAGAAAATCATCCACCATGACCCAGTAGGTTTCACATCAGGGATGCAAAGATGGTTCAACATACACAAGTCAATAAATGCAATTTATCAAAAACAGAATGAAAGACAAAAACCACATGTTCCTCTCAATAGATGCAGAGAAAGCATTTGACAAAATTCACCACTCTTTTATGCACAAAACACTGAAGAAACGAGGCATTGCAGGAAACTATCACAACATCATGAAAGCGATTTGTGATTAACCCAAATCCAATATCATGCTGAAGGGAGAAAAAGTGAAAGAATTCCTGTTAAAATCAGGAACAAGGCATGGATGTCCATTAATACCATTTCTATTCAACATAGTACTTGAATTTCTACTAGAGCAAAAAAAGACAAAAGAAGCAAATTAAAACTACACAAAGAGAAAAAGAAGTGAAATTATCTCTATTTACTGAAGACATGATCTTATACTTATAACCAAATAAAATCAACTAAAAGACTACTAGAGCTGAAAAGCAAATTCAGCTGAGTATCCTAGTACAAAATCAACTTACAAAAATCAATATCCTTTCTATACATCGATCATCAATCCACTGAAAAAGAAATATGGAAAAAATCCATTCACAATACCTCAAAAAAGAATAAAATACTTAGGTATAAATTTAACCAAGGAAGTAAAAGACCTTTACAATGAAAATTATAGAATACTGAAGAAAGAAATGGATGAAGACCTCAGAAGACAAAAAGATTCCCATGTTCCTGGATAGGCAGCATAAACATCATCAAAATGGCCATATTATCAAAAGTCATATACAGATTCAATGCAATCCCCATTAAAATAACAATATCATTCTCCTCAGAAATAGGAAAATCAGTCTTACCTTTCATATGGAAAAACAAAAGACCTAGAATAGCCAAAACAATTCTTAGCAACAAAAACCACACTGGAAGCATCACAATGCCCAACTTTAAACTATACTACAAAGCTATAGTAATACAAACACCGTGGTACTAGCACAAAAACAGACACAAAGATCAATGGAACAGAATAGAAGATACAGAAACAAAGCTTCATACCTATAGCAACTTGATCTTTGACAGATGAACCAAAAACATATGCTGGAGAAAAGATAGCCTTTTCAACAAATGGTGCTGGGAAAACTGGTTAACCATATGTAGAAAAATGGAACTAAGCTGAAATTTTAATAGTACAATACAAAATATAAAAGGTAGAGAATTTTCAGTCACTATGAAGGAGATTGACTTTTCTCTAAGTGAAATAGTAAATGTGAGTCAAAAATCAGTTTGGAGATTAATAAGCCTACTATGATTTCATGGTCCTTTTAATTCTACAATAGCCCCGCCTCCTGACTTTTTTACATTATTTCACTTTATTCTGCTTAATTTATTATCCACTCTGTTATCATGGCAGTACAGTTTACTGTGTACATTTTCTGCTCCCAGATTCATACATACTGCTGAGCAATTTTGACTTTCTTACTTGTAGTATAAGCCAAGAATTTGACATCAATAAGAAATACTTTGGGCCAAAAATATTCCCTAATGAAAGTACACACTCAAATGATATTTCCAAAAATTCTCAGCTTGGAAAACCAAGGAGAATGTAAAGTAATTTATGGAAAGAAGACTCTCTAGTGCTTGACATTAAACATTTTAATTAGAAATGCATATGGGCCATATGTTAAAACTGTATTTCAATGTCTATCCAGAAAAACCACAGTATCTACCAAGATATAAGTTGAAAAGAGGGATAAGCTGTCTTTATGTCTTTTAAAAATTCTTTAGAATCTCTAGAGAGGGCATATGCAGTCCAAGTAGATTTGAGTTGATTTAGTTGAACTTTTACTTCTATATTTTATCTCACGCTTTCATGTTGAAAATAAGACACTTCAATTGGTATGTCCAAGAGGTTACTAGAGAATAGAGATAGCAGGATCCTTTCTCATACAAAGCATCTATGGAGATATGTAACATTCCTGCCTATCAAAGTAGCAGTCAGAAAATTAAGAATCTATGCTAATATGGTTGTTAGTCATTTAAAGTACCAAACAATCAACTTTTTCACAAGCATCCTAGTGAAATATATTGACCTCAGTCAGGTTTTTTAATTTGAATTCTGTCAGAACAGTCGTGTATTTATTGACCATGTGCTGGCCAGGAGGTGGTGAGGAGAACCTTGGCTTGTGTTCTGCCAGTGACTTCAGGGTAGATGACTTTGAGATAAATCTTTAAGCTCTGATATTCTACTTTATCATCTTCAAGATGATGATGTTATAAGTAGCTGTTTGCCAAGGTTCCTTACTAAACCTTATCTAGTTTATGAACATAAAAGCTTTTTGTCATAACTCTGAGTGATGAGCACTGATCACTACTTGCATCATAATTATCTAGGGTTGTTCTTAAAAATGGCAATTTCTGATTCTAACCCCAAACCTACAAAATTGGAGTCTTGGGACATTATTTCAAGGAATCTTAATTTAACCATTTCAGAGAATGTTTCCCTGTACTAAAGTTTAATAACCACTGATACACAATGAATTATTATTATTATTATTATTATTATTATTTTGCGGTACCAGGGATTGAACCCAGGGGCATTCTACCTCCGAGCTACACCCCCGGCCCTATTTTTTCTTATACTTTATTTTGAAACCAGGTCTCACGAGGTTGCGGAAGGCCTCACTAAGTAGCTGAGGCTGGCCGCGAACCCGGATCCTCCAGTCTCCGCCTCCAAAGTACTGGGATTACAAGTGTGCGCCACCGTCCCCCCCCCACAATGAATTATTCTGATAACTATGTAACATTCCATTGTATGTATGTAGCATTGTAACTGTAGCATTCCACTGTAAGTAGGTAGCATTATAACTATGTAGCATTCCTTGTAGAGCCTCGGGTGAGAAATATTCTGTCCTTGGAATCTATTCTTAAAGTAGTTATTATCAAGATAAGTTTGTGCAGTTACTATAAAACATTATACCCACTGACTATCCCAATCCAGTGCAAATCAACATGGATGACACCCAGCATGAGATTCAAATAATAACAAAAAGAATAAGTAAACATGAAGGAAAGGAATTGAAGCAAAACATCTGACTCTCCAGTTCATCTTGTGTGATTGGAAGCTTTACCAATTTCATAGTAAAGCAACAGATCTACAAAATGTACTTTATATGTATGATAGTTTGCACAGTACACATTTCAGAGCTAACATACAGATAAACTAGTAATATCCTAATCTGCAAAATTAGGCAATATTCTCTCAAATGTTCTTGCCTTGGCTCTAAACAAACAACTTTATTTTGTATCAAATGATCTTTACCTATCTTCTTAATTATATCATAAAATATCAGAGCACACATACCTCAGGTTACATTCTTTGTTTTTTCAAAGTCCCGTAACCAAATAAAGATGATACACACCCAACCCACAGGTGGAGGGCTAGCCATACAAGTGCAATAAAGTATATTGGTAGGGAAACACAGGAGGAGACAGAACTATTTGCAAAGCAAATGAAGTCAAAACACCATCAGGGACAGGGGATAGGAGGAGTCCAGAGAGCGAAATCTGACAGACCTTGTTGCCCTGATAGTGAGGCCAAGATCTCACAAAGAATGAGATCTTTATATGAAATGGGACACCCGCTCAACCCTCACATACTCGCACTGAGAGGCACAGGAGCAGGTGCACAGACATGCACCGGAAGGAGCCTCTTGGGGGAGCAAAGAGCTGGGAGGGCAGCATAGATTCCATAGATTATGCCTAATGAGGCCCAACCAGCTTTTCTATGCATCTTCTACTTGAAAAGCCTAGAACCTAGAAACAAACATTATTTCTCCTATCGATGTTCAAGGAAAACATTCACGAGTATTCAACAGTCAATGCAGAGATTATTGTCCTATAATATATGGGAGATGGTGTGATCTGAGCACAGACTTACCAGGAGGAAAGGCATTCTCCAGGAGTCAGCAGAGGATCGTTCTGTCAGAGGAGACTGGAAAGATGGCAGAAGGTACCAGTAGCCAGACTCCTGGACTCCTGCTTTCCAGGGCCAACTCCACAGCCCAGAGCTATCAGAGTGACTTCCCAGATCCAAAGAGACCCAGCTCTGGGCTATGACTGCAGAAAAGTCATGCAGCCATATGAGGGATAGCAGCCCCCATCAGCAGCATCCCTCCCAGAATCCAAAAAGATGACTCCGGAAAAAGAAACCTGCAGCAAGCAGGGACCCATAGCTGCCAGTTTCTGGCAACCTCCAAGAGGGAATCCATTTGCAGACCTCTCTGTCAAAGGGCAGCCAAACACAAGCCCTCTCTCTCAATCTGCTCACTACTGTAGCACAGTCTAGGGCATGGGGAACTTTGCACAGAGGGGCAGTGCCATCTGGCCAGGTGCCACCTTTGTGACGAGCCAGCCCCACAGTCTTCTGTGCTCCCGGCTTCAAGGGCATGACACCCCACACACCTGTGAGTGCCCCTTCCATCCAGTGTCCTGAGAGCGAGAGGTGCTGCCCCTGAGCACCAGGAAAGGATTCCTCCACTGTGCAGAGTACAACCTCAGTTTCATGCTAGAGAGGCGTTTGTCTAGCACCAACAGCAGCAACTGTGAGGCCTACAAGTGGCCCACCTGGCTCCTAGGGTTCTTGTCCACATGCCCTCTGCCTAGGCAGTTCACAACATGACCACTTGTTTTCTTCTAGGTCGGTAGGGAACTCCAGAAGAATGCTCTGCTGCCTGCAATCTCTCGGGCTTCTTTTAAGAGCTGATTTACTTAGGTCCGGTCCCACCTGGGATACCTTCCCTTTCTGAAAGTCATCGGATTAGGGAATGCGCAGCAGCACTAGTTTAGCATTTGATTGAATAACTGAGAGAAGGTACACCTGGTACGCCAGGAAGCAGGACTCTTGGTGGACATCTTAGAATTTTTGCCAACTATAGTGAGCAACACCAACGCCGGTGACTGTCCTTACTGTACCAGTGAAAATCTCATGTACCAGAAAACCTCTTGGTCCTGGGCGAACCTTGCCCTGCTAAACCTCCCTCACGCTGGCCTGCCTCACACTTGGATTCTCAAAGACATCTAGCCAGGTTCTCTTTAGGAACCTGCCATTAACCCTCCTACCTGGAATGTTCTCTTGACATTTGCACTTCATAGCAGGTATCAGCTTCAGAGTTTACATCCTTTTACAGGAGGGAGTAAAAAGAAAAATAGTAATAAAGTAGTAAACTGTGTTAGAAGATGAGAAGACATATGAGGAAAAGGAGTATTAGTGTATTGCAATTTATCTTGTTGAAAAGATAACATGGGAGCAAATATTTGTTGTCCCAGAAACATGTCCTGGTGAAGGAGAATGAAATGGCACATGAGGGAGGATTCCAAGATGGCGACAGGGAGACACCACGTCGTGATCTCTCTGAAACTTGGATCTAAATCTCCATGAAAGCAGCTTCTCGAAAAGAGAAGAAAAGCAACAAAGAACTGAACAAAACAATGAAAACTTTGAAACATGACAGAATCAAAGCCAGAAGACAAAACAGAGGAAGGTAAAAGCTCCAAGCGCCTTACCTAGGGTCAGCAGCAACTCGCTCCATGCTCGACAGAGACCCAAATGGCGGCGGCGACCGTGGCTGCGGCGGCGCCATCTTGGCAGAACCGCGCCGGCGGCCACCAGCATTGCAGCTTCCACACGCTGCCAAAAGACGCCAGTGACCTGTTGTAAATCCAGCAGCCGCAGATTAGCAGTGACGAAAGCGAGCAGCAACTCGCTCCACTCTGGACAGAGGCCAGAACTGCTGCGGCGACAGAAGTGGCGGCGGCTCCATCTTGGTCAGGCTGCACTGGCGGCTTCCGGCATTGAGGCTTCTGCAGACCACCAACAAAAAAGCCAGCGACCTGTGGTAAAACCAGCACTGCAGAGCATCAGCGACAAAAGCGAGCAGCAGTTCGATCCACTCTGGGCAGAGTCCCCAGTGCCCAGAGGCCTGACCAGAACCCGCGGCAGCGGCTGAGCGCATCCCTCCCCCAGAGATTAAGAGCAGCGCTCAACGAGACCGTAAGTCAACGAGCCGCCCCAGGGGAGACCACCCAGCGCGGCCACAGGGACTCGCGTGGCAAGCAATACACTCCCAGGGTCTGAGACTTTGCAGATCACCCCCTGTGGAGGTGGGAGTGGGGTTTGCTGTGGGGCACACTAGACATGAGAATAAGTAGACAGCCCCTGGTGACATTCAGGCAGGACAGACCTACAGTCCGCAGGTGTCAGCGCCCTTGTAGGGTTCCCAGGGATCGCCACAGGACACACACTTGTGGTACCTGGGGAAAAATTAGACCAACCCAGCCCTCTCTGTGGAAAACGTGGAGTTCCGTGTTTGCACAGATTTGGGTCAAAGCAACATCTGCCGCTTCTGTAGGCAAAGAGAGAGACCAGCCCAGGGCCTCCCGCTGGTGACACCCACCAGATGTGTAGACAGAGAGAGACATAGGGACAGCCCAAGTGGAGAACACAGAGACCCATGCTTGCAGTGAGAGGGGCAATAGCAGCACTGGGTACTTGCACAGGCAGTGAGAGGCACCAGGCAAGGGTTCCAATCACTGAAGGAGACCAAGGATTGGGCCTGCAAATGGACATTATACTGAACAAGTGAGAATAACCATTCAGTAAAGAAGGTTGCTGAGCATCTCACTAAGTTGCTGAGACTGTTTTTGAACCTGTGATCCTCCTGTCTCAGCCTCCCAAGTACTGGGATTACAGGCATGTGCCACCGTGCCCGGCTCTGAAGATTTTTTTAATACTCAGCCAAGTTGAGTGTGCTATGCAAAGGTCAGTGTCTTGGGGGAGAAAATGTGGTAACCTGAAACGTGCAGGGAGTCTGGATGTATGCCTCTAGGAATGTTAGCTCTGTAGACCCCACACACTTCTCTGCATTTTCAAAGGTAGCTCACCCTTACCTAGCAAGAGAGTTTCCATCACACTGGAAGATGTTGCAGAGCCACACCTCACCCACACACCTTCCAGGCAACAGGTAAATCCCTCAGGAGCAATGTCCATTACCTCTTCTGGCTATCAGCAATTTAGTATCCATCCCTCACCTGGCTGGAGAGGTGCTGGGATTCATAAGTACTGAAACGGACTGTACACCCAAAAGAACTGTAAGAATTAGCTAGCCTACACAAGTAAGATCCAGAGAAAAATACCTAGGGTTGGAATTTGAGGGAACTGAATTAAGGGAATGAGAGTGCGAGAATGGGTAAAAATGTGTTCAATTTGTTCAATTGGGGTAATTTGGTGGGGTGCAGAATTAATACTCCGGTCCTGGAAAAGACCCCAAAATATGGAGCTAATTCCATCTTGGGAGGGTTCTTAGCATCCCAGAAAAAAATAAAAGTCCTTGCTCAGTGATGTGGAAATTTCTGAGTTACCCTAACAGGTATCAGAGAAAAAAAGGCTGGGGCCAATGGGTCTTCTAGATTGGATGTATTGTGGAAAGCAAGGAGACCCTCCTGAAAGTTGGGTTCTACAGGAGGGATGCAAGGGCACTCCATTCACCAAAGACATGAAGCATGCTCTGCTGGAAGGGGAGCCAGTATCACTGAGAAATTCAGCGGTAGCTCACCTCTACAGGCCAGGGCTGAAGACTGTTATGTCCGTAATAGAGATGAGCTTGTTAATACCCATGGAGATTATTCCCCCACCTATAGAAGCCAGGTGGCACTGTTTAATCACCAAAAATCAGGAGACTGCAATTACAATAATTTACAGGCAAAGCCAGAGGACCAGCAAAGGGAGGGGGGCTTTATCCTCATGGATTTTTGAAGACAGTTAATAGATTATAGCTACGTTGTTCCCTAAGAACAACACAGACGAGCGGTTAAGTATGAAACCTCCATATGACCCAACTGTACTACTCCTGGGTATCTTTCCAAAGGAAATGAAGTCAGAATATTATGGTGTTGCATGCATATCCATGCTTACAGCAACCCACTCCACGATAGCCAAACAATGGAACTAGCCTCGGTGTCCATCAACAGATAAATGGATTACAAAACTGTGGTATATGCACACAATGAAAGTTTACTCATAATGAAAAATAAAATTATGTAATTTTTAGGAAAATGGATGGAACTAGAATATTATGCTAAGTGAGATTGGCCAGTCTCAGAAAATGAAGGGTCATATGTTTTCTCTCATATGTGGAAGCTAGGGAGAAACTGGGAAACAAAAGATACTTCAAATAAAGGAGGAGAGAGACCAGCAGAATAGTGGAAGGGGATTGGGGGAGGGAGGGAGAGGAAGGAAGGGCAGACCTGATGAAGGAAAGAGTTCAAATAATCCCAGGTACATTCCTGAGGCTATCAATACCAATTTCAATACTATGAGTGGGGAGAGGGAGGGAGTGGGGAGAGATCCAGATGGAAATGCACTGGGTGCTCTGTGAATGTCTATTTTTATTACACTGAACCTCAATATGATATATGGTTACAATGCACCAATAAAAATATATTTAAAAAGAAGGTTCTGCTTAACATCTATAGACAAGAAGGGAAAACGGAGGAGCAGAGGGATGGGGGAGATTGCTCCAATAACATGTAATGAGCTCTTTCATTTCCCAGACCCAAACCAGTTTTCAAATCCATATCCCACTGACCAACACAGTGGTCTGGCCCTTTGAAAGGACCTCCCAGCATCATGACGATTCCATAATGCAATGCCTACCCCAGTCCTTTCCCCAAAGAGAGAGACAGACACTGAATTGGGTTGCTGGATACTGAATACCAAAGAGCACGAACAGCTGGATAACTGGAGTCCCAGTCAGCACTGAGGCATGTTTGTGGTTTCTTATTCGAGCGGAGGCTTATTGGAATCCTGTAATGAATAGACTGAGTCCTGGCTAAATCCCAACTCACAGTGGACAGCTAGGGCTTGGAAGTGTTCATTATCCACTGCTCAAGATATAACTGACGTTGCTACACCTTTGGTTAGAACAATCCCCCACATCCTTAGCCCATGGGAAGAACATTCACAGTGCCTAAGGCAAAATACAAACCTATGATAGTAAAAGAAAAAGAAAACCAAGCTAGTAAGAGAAAAAGAATGTTACATCTCTGGAGTAGAAGGGGTGTGGTGGTAGAAATTAACAAAAACATTTCCTTCTGGTCTTCCTTAGGGCTGTGTCAATGTTCTAACCTCTGACACAAAGTAGTACAAAGAGATCTAGACCACCCGAATACCCCCAAGGCATCATGTGGATTAGCTTTATGGATGGTATCATGCCCAGGACTGGAGACCTTGTTGAGACATGTGTGTTTCATGAAACGAAAGTTAGGACCTAAGACAAGTCAGGGGCATTTGAACGAAGTCACCTTCATTCAAATTCAGGGGTGCAATAGTCAGGGGACTGGCTGGATAGCTCCTCCAAAATAAGAGGCAAATTATTGCATGTTATATCACCTACCACAAAGAAGGATGCATGGTGTCTGGTAGACCTCTTTGGATCTTGAAATACCAATTTCTACACCTAGGAATACTGGGTTAGCCCATCTACCAGGGGAAACTTTTAGCTGGCCCCAGAGCTCGGAAGGGCTCTGTAGCTGGCTGAGGACGCAGTGCCAGCAGTCTTGCCACTTGGGCTGAACAACTGAGAGACTCATCCGTGTGGAGGTACCGTGGTGGAACACAGTGCAGGATGAAGTTTATGGCAAGTAGCAGCAGTGAGAGGCTCAGATGCAGGCAGGCCCCTGGGAAGCCGGAGCGACGCTATGTTAATTGAAGTAGCAATGATTCCATAGGGGGGACTGCGTGCCTTCTGAGAAACAGGATGCGGAGACTCCTCGTGTAAATAGAATGCCGAATGGGCTCGCCCCCCTGCCACCTCCTATGATCACATGAGCCGAGCAGTCCACCATAAAATAGAAGTGACACATCTGTGACCGAACCCAGCCATACACAATATCAGATTTGTCAGAGGTTAAAGCCTCCTTCCTTTCCTTTTACATGTGACACATAGTGTAGGATCTTTCTTTATTGATAATGATGATCTCACTATCTTTTAGGAGCAGGTGTAAAGCACATCTATATCAATTTAATCTTAATTCACTTTTTATCTGCCTCATAAGATATGCATATGGTACAAAGGAATATTGTAAATATTCCGACATGAAGCATTTGAAGAAATTCCTTATAATTGTTGAAAATCACTTTTATCATTAACCCTTAATATTATAAATTATTGAAAATCACTTTTATCATTAACCCTTAAAAATAAACCTTAATAATATTCTAGAATCATATTCAAAGAAAAAATACCTCTAATATGTAGGGATTTTTAGGAGTATGAATTGGCAAAATACAAATAAAAGATATTGCCAAAACATATGTCAATACTTAGAAAATATACGGCAGTAATAGTGCATGTATTTCCTACCATACTGTTTTAAATTAATACAAATTTGGTAATTTACACAGTTCCGCAATAGCTCTGTTAAGTACTTGTTTAAGAGAAATCATTTCTCATAAAGATGAGGTGCTAGGCATTGTAAGTTTTATCTTGTTTACTGCTGGAACCTTTTTATTTCATAGTCAACCTGATTTCCCTCTGTCAAGAAGGAAAGTTCAAGGTGAGCATTGGAGGGCTTGCCCCAGCTTCTCAGGGACGGGTTCGCGGCCAGCCTCAGCTCTCTTTCTCTCTCTCTCTCTCTCTCTCTCTCTCTCTTTCTCTCTCTACTTAGTGAGGCCCTCCACAACTTCGTGAGACCCGGTTTCAAAATAAAGTATAAAAAAAATAGGGCCGGAGGTGTAACGCGGAGGTAGAATGCCCCTGGGTTCAATCCCTGGTACCGCAAAAAAAAAAAAAAAAAAAAAAAACCTTTCAACCTTTCATATGTTTGGTCTAGTTTTTTCCTCACTATTTTAGGTGTGAGGGTAAATTTAGCCTTTTTTACTCTATCTTGTGCAAAGTGGAAGTCTCTTCTTAAATATGTATTATTTGTTTTTATTACTATCATTTAAAATAAATTCTCTGAAGTAATTCTCCCACACAGTATCCTTAAAGAAATCTTAAACTTGTGTTTCAGGACACAGCATTGCTGTACTTAAAGTAGACTTTAAGAGACTCCAAATAAGCCAGGTGCGGTGGCACATGCCTGTAATCCCAGTACTTGGGAGGCTGAGACAGGAGGATTGCTGGCTCAAAGCCTACCTGAGCAATTTACTGAGGCCATTGGCAACTTATGTTTCAAAATAAAAAAAATTTAAAAAACTGGGGGTGTAACTCGGAGGCAGAATGCCCTTGGGTTCAATCCCTAGTACCAAAAAACAGAGAGAGAGAGAGAGAGAGAGAGAGAGAGAGACTCAGAATAAATCTAGTCTATGCTATAATATATAAATTCTCCTCCCTGGTCCATCCCATGCCTATTTATCTGACCAGGACTGCACCAACCCGTTGACCTTCCTGTGTCCCTCACATGCTTGGAGATGCTTCTCTGCAGAGCATTTCTACTTGCTGTTCTAGGTTGCTTTTCCCTGAGATTTCCACAGGTGCTTGTCTGTCATCATTTGGTCTCAGCCCAAATCTTTTCTCCTCAGAAAGGTTTCCCTGATCTTATTGAAATAAGCACACCTGCCTGGTGGCTCTATTACCCTACTCCATTTTATTTATACTGCTTTTCTCTATCTGAAATATTATACAGTCAGCTAGCTGTCTGTATTCCCTCAGAATATAAATTTTGCGAGAAATATGAATTTTGCTTTCTTATTCATACCCGTATCTCCAGTGAATAGATTAGTACCTGTTGTGGTACTCATTATGTTCTTTTGGACACTGGCTTAATAAATTCATAAATAATGTATGCAGCAAAACATAAAGCATTCGTCTCCCATTCCCCTGCGCTATTAATAACTCGGTGGCATTTTGCTTTATCCCTTATTTGTAATTTATAGAAGGAATTTGCATGCTTATAAAACACTTTTAATATTGCATACCCTTATGCAAAATAATATGCTATTACTGTAAAATAGGTTTATGGTATCTGCTATGGTTTAGATATACAAGATCCCCTGGAAGGGCTCATGTATTGATGTTCAGGGGTGATATAATTGAATCGTGATGGTTCCAGTCTCATCAGTGGGCAAATCCCTTGATGGATTAATGGATTTATTGGGTGGTAAGTCAGACAGGGTGTGCTGGAGGAGGCAGGCCCCTGGGGGTGCAGCTTTGAGGATTACTTATGTCCCTGGCCCCCTGCCTTCTCTCATTCTCTCTCTACTTCCTGCTGCCATGCCCTGCGCTCCATAGATGTGACCTGGCCTAACATGAACTAAAATCTCTGAAATCTCCAAAACTGTGAGCAAATAAATCTTCCTTCCTCTAATTTGTAGTGGTGTGATAGTTGGTCTGGTTTGTCAACTTGACTCACCCCAGATCATGTGACTTTGGTTGTATAACAGCGGATTGAACCGGAAGTCCTGCCCTAAATGTGGTTAGCAGAGTTCTGATAGGTGCAGGATTTAGATAAAAAGAAGGAGAAAGCTGCATGGAGCTGAGCTGCGACTCTTCCTGAGGAGAACGCTTCTGCCCTCATTTGAGATCGTCAGTCTCCAACTTCGCCGCTTCCCTGGAGAACTTCTTGATCTTCTGCTCTCGTTTGGGATTCCCGGCCTTCAGCCTTCGAACTGAAACCTCACCATCGTTTCTCCAAAGAGCTTCCTGATCTTCCCATCTTGGACTAGACTGAATTGGTGGTTGCTTCAATCCTGGGGCTCCAGCTCTTAGACCGCTTGACCAGCTGCTGATTCCTCTGACTCTTCACGTGCAGTTGAAATTCAGGACTACATTGTGAGCTAATCTAATAAATCCTTTTTTTTCCCCTTTTCCTTTCTTCATTCTGTGAATTCTGTTGATCTTGTAAACCATGACCGATACAAGTGGGTAGATATTTTGGGTCATAGCATGAGAATGCTAACTGAAACCCTGTATTAACAGCAAAAAGGAAATAAGTTCCTATGCATATTCTATAAGAACTAAAAATAGCATTTTCTTTTTGCACTGCCTAAAAATGTATTTCTGTCATTAAATGAAAAAGTGGAATATTCAGAAACTTCAGATTTATATTGTTGTATATGTGATTCCCTTCATCTCTCATTTCCATAACCATAATTTAGCTATTGCTTTGTAAACAAACCAATCTTCAAATACTATACTTAAGGAAAAAGTGTAGTTACATGCTCTTATTGCTGCTTTAAAATTATAATACCTGAGAAACCCTAAGAAAATTATTTATTAGTGTATGGCTACACCACCCTGAACACACCCAATCTCATCTGATCTTGGAAGCTAAGCAAGTTTGGGCTTGGTTAGTACTTGGATGGGAGAAAATCAGTTATTAAATGAATTTCTTGGCGTTATCTACATAACTGTACAATACCTGTATTGGTCTTGGAATATACTATTCTTATGTTTTGGGAGTAAGGAAAATGTGAAATAAGAAAATAAGGGCTATGTACATAACTGTGCGCTTTTGGATGGAAATTTGAGTTTAAATGTGTCTTCCAATGTAGAATCGTGCTTTTATATTGAAAGAGGGGGGAGCTACTGTATCTTTTATGCAAATCAGATTCCATAATGTGGACAGGCCTCCACGGAATAAGTCTCTTTCAACTCTTATTATAAAGCGGCATCAGTGGAGTCATGTGAAAGTAACCCAGACATTACCATGTGAGGATTTCCATTACCCCTAGCCAGGGTCTTCTTTGTCCTCAGGCTTTGACGGCATCTGAACTTAATGTTTCAAATTAAAAAATAAAAAGGGCTAGGGGTGTAGCTTGAGGTAGAATGGCCTCATATTCAATCCCTAATAGCAATAAATAAATAAATAGTATACAAGGAAAAAGGTTAAACATGGAGACTTCCTGCTAAAATTCTTTCAGATGCAAGTAACAGAAACTAATGAGGTAGGACAATTAACAAAATCATGAAAAGCTATTGGGTAGCCATACAAAATCAAAGGAGCTAGCTCTCACCTCAGTAAAGATATAAATAAGAGTCATTTTGCAGATTTTAGGCACAGAACATCCTGTACATTTCATAGAAGGATCATATACAGCTATTTCAGCCACAATCTCATACCCTGTTATATTGTAATCTCATACTCTGTGGATCAAAACTCCCAACTCTTGGGAGAAAGAATCAGTTTGTTTCTGCTTGACTCAGGTGCCAACTGTAGGACTGGGTGGGGTTGTGTATCATAAATATGACTGCTCATTAGGCAACCCTATGGGTCAAATGGGTAGATCCCAGATGTATTGGTCAGGGTTCACTAGACTAACAGAATTCACAGAATGAGTATATGGAAAAAGGGATTTATCAGATCAGCTTACAACGTAGTCCCGAGTTCCGACTGCATGTGGAGAGTCAGAGGAACCAGTAGCTGGTCGAGCAGTCTAAGAGCTCTTCGGAGAAATGATGGTGAAGTTTCAGTTCAAAGGACTGGAGGCCGACGATCTCAGACAAGAGCAGAAGATCAAGAAGCTCTTCAGAGAAACGACAAAGTTGGAGGCTGACAATCTCAGACAAGAGCAGATGCGTTTTCTTCAGAAAGAGTTGTGCATCCCTCTACGCAGCTTTCTCCTTCTTTTATCTAAGTCCTGCACCTATCAGAACCCTGCTGCCTACATTTAGGGCAGGACTTTCTGTTTAATCTGCTGTTATATAAACCAATTGTCTCATTGACATACCCAAAGTCACATGATCTTGGGTGTGTCATGAACAGGTCAAGTTGACAAATTAGATTAACTATCACAACAGATTTGGGATATTTAGCGTAAGAATAATAAAAAATGTTTTCTATGAGTAGTATCTGGTTAACGTGTACATCTCTACTGAAGGTAGCTCTGTACATCCCGACAGTAGGCAGATACTGGATTCATACTGTCTTCTTGCCTCCGTTTCTTCCTCAAATCCTACAGCGTTATCACATGGTCACTACACAAGACCAGAGCTAAACATTTACTGTGCTATTTTTCTTTATAGAAAATTCTTAAAATGAATAAATTTAAACTATTGAAATGCATTTTGATACTGCTGTGGTTCAAAAGAAAGGGTTTAGATAATTTTCAAGTTAAAGTAAATTGAAGTCATTGGAATAAGTTCCTCATGAAATTATCAGAATGATACTGAAGAATAGTCTACAAAATTTAGCTTAATTGTCATGAAATGAGTTTGTCCTTTGCTTGTTATGTGTTGTTTTGGGAGATTTTAATTATACCCCATCCAGTTCTCTTTGTCTGACTCTTTATAGGAATCTCATAAGTTGTGTGAAAAATGATGGGTGAGGTTTACAAAACATTATTTAAAAACAAATATTTGAGAAATTCACAATAGCTTTATTTCTTTGGCTTTCATACTTTATAAAATCTAAATTCAGTCCAAAACACTTATTTTTCTAGAAACTATTGTCCTCTAGCATAGTTAGAACTAAATCTAAACCATACGCTCATCAGAAAATCTTATTATAATATACTCTCAAATATGTAAAAACTGTATGGCTAAAATTCCATAGGCACCAACAATACTTTAAGCAAAGGTGAATGTGAGCCCTTATTTCTTGCCTTCCCTGTCTTCTCCAACTTACAACACACTATATTTTTAAAGTGAAATGGTTTGATTTGAATTGCAAATCTCATCACATATATAGTTTTCTCGTCTTCTATGTGGGTGAATGACAGTGGTGTATAAGAGTTAACAAACCTTATCCCGTCTTAAACACATTTCTGGTATTGAAAGCTAACAGAGCTGAAAGATGAATGGGAGAAAGCTCCGCTCCCGTATTCATTCCTTTATTTGTGTTCTGAAAAGGCCTTCTGGAGGAAACCTGATAGAAATGTCATGGCGATGCCAAAGAGATGGAAGCCCAAGGTAGGAAAAGAAAAGATGGGCTTTGCCGCAGCTTTTGTCATTTTATATGCAGGGGACAGTGCTTTCAGAAGGAGGGCCTGGGGCTAGGCATGTCCTTTTGCTCCTTAGACCCTTAGAAGAAGTGAGTCCATCCCTCAGTATTCTTCTGAAAGAAGCCTTTAGAGAAACCCCATGTTCCAAGAACACAGATCCCTTGTTAGGATGACAAGAAAACAGGGGGTGGGTGTGGGGCTCTAAGTTAAAGAGGAATATCCCTGCACACAGGAATCCCCAAATCCACACGAGAGCTGGTGTCAGCGGGCCCACATTCCGTGATGTGTTGTGATGCTGTACTGGAATGGTGTCTTCCTTCTTTAAATTATGTGTCAAGTAGGGCGATAATTTGGGTGTCACGGGAACTTACAGCTATGTTTGCTAATATATGACAGTCAAAAAAAGCAAAAGTGTCCACTGTTTTCTAAGAAGTTACTAGAAAAATTAGCAATTTGTTTCTTCTTTGAGGCCACAAAAGTATTGTAGAAAAGAAAGGACTTTGGAGTCTTGAATTTATATCCTCCCTTACTTCATTTCTAACTTTCTACCTTGAATAGGTTAGTTAACTCTTGGGTCTTAGCGTCTGTCCTTATTAAATAAGGATAGAAATATGGACTGTACTGAGTCTTCCCAAGGACTGAGATAACACAGGCGAAGTACCAGAACCTATTAAACTCTCAGTAGGAATTAATATCATTCTCCCCACTGAAATTAATTTGGATCTAATGTAGATGGCTGCATTTACTTTAAGGGCAATTTTTTTAATGTGCTTTTATAGGTGCATTATAGTCTCACATCATAATGTAAATCATGTTAACAGAGACATACATGCACACAGCACTTGGTGCTTTTTTAAATTGATGACAATTACTAGTTTCTCGTTTTTGCCATTTGGAATGTTTAAAAATTATTAATCATTTCTTTTTACAGAATATTAATTATTAGTAATTAGATAAAGATCTGGAGCTCAACTCTTAAGCAGAATAAATAAATGCATGCTAAAACATACCCTTTCTTCAAGCAATAAAGCTCTTAGGGGAATAATAGCATAATATACATTTGTGGTACAATAGAATATCTGAGAATACAACATGCTTTTGTCAAATGGTGTAGGATTGCCACTGATAATGGGGTGGGAAATAGTTTAGATTGAAAAAATGGAAGATATGGCTTTATCCTAAAGTTAAATAAGAAAAATATTTGCAATACATATCACAAATGAAGGGTTAATATATATAAAGGACTCTAAAATTGAAGAAAGAAGACCAAATCATCAATTGATTAAAATAACGAAGAATAAGTTATCAAAAAACAGATATACAAAACTTCTTTAAATATATTAACAGATGCTCAATGTATTTTTAAAAGATTTTCAAATTAAAACTACCCCAAACAGCACCTTTCACCTAAGAATTAGTAAAAATCCAAAGGCTGACACCACGGTCTGTTTGTGGTGAGCTGAGATGAAGCAGGCACTCTCTACAGAGCGCCCAGGGTGTGTCTTCAGTTACCCATTTCCAGGGTGTAACTAGGAATTTATCCCAAAGATACAACGGCTCAAATATAAAACATCATATTAACAAATGTGTTCACTGAAGAATTATTTTTCCTAACAAAATATCAGAAAGAACCTGACACAGTAGATTTCTATGAGAGCGTAAATAACTACCCAGGATCTCTACAAACTGCTGAGGAATGGTTTCCAAGATACCTTCGTGAAAAAACTACATTTCCATTAACACCCCTTCCTCCACCATTTTGTAAGGGGAAAAAAGAATTAAGAATAAATCAGGATAATGAAAATCATTACCCAGAGAGAATGGGAAGAAATGGGGTTAATGGTATACTGTTGGAAGTGAGGATTTGCAGATTATAGTGCTTTGTATAATACTGATATTTGAACCATGTTAAAATTTCATATAATCAAAAATAATAGAAAATCATAAAGGATAGAACGGTCAACTTCAAATTGCATCTACACACACACACACACACACACAATGACAACAACAACCACAACCTAATTTTACTTCCAACTTCAGAAAATATATACAAGAAAATGAATTGATTAAAGTAATTTTGTACAGGGTACTCTGACACATGCATTCATTGATACATATTCTAAGGGCCAAAATAATCACAAAGGATTTATGTAGTTGCTTTGTTTCTACTGGTGATACAAATGTAGTCAATCTAAAATTCTTTTATGTGTAATATAGGACACATTACATAGTTAAATATATTGACCAGGGGACTCAGGGTGGAAGGAACTACAAACATGTAACTTGAACGAAGAATCTTGTGCAAGTGTGGACATGTGTGTTGTGTGTTTTCTGACTTTCCCCTCAGAGGAGATTAGTAGCGATGACCCTCCATTAGCAATGTACTCATCTAGGATGCAGAACTTGATTACCATTCCCCATTAAAGAGAACCCAGTGTCTTTGAAGAAATGGCCATTTCAAACTAGTAATTTAGTAGTTAGTCTATCAGCCTGAGTTTGTATCCAAAGCACACATGTTAAGCGGATGATATATCTGTGTCACCATTTCCTCTACTATAAAAAATGAATAAAAATGTAATAACTAATACACAACTTTCATGATCTGCCAGTCACTTTTCTAAGATAATTTCTGCTTCATATTGGCTTGGTATAAGAAAGTTGGTTACATGAACTGCAGAAATTATACATTTTAAAATGATATATTTTATTTATATATTTAAATAGATTAAAAACATAATTTAAAGAAAAATATATGAAATGCGTGTCATTTGGTATGTTTATCTCCTTATACTTTAAGGAGATTTTGCAAATCAAGAAAATAGTATCAGTGCCACAGAAGGATAATAGCAAAAGAGATGAGACTTTATCTAATAGAAACTTAAAAAAAGCTAAAACAAGGTGGGGGAGGGAGGACTTGAACTGTATCAAAATATAAAAAAATATAGTTAAAATTATTTTTACATAATTTACTATTTTCAACTTAATAAATATTAAAACAAATAAAAATAAAAACTATTCAGTGTTGATGAGTGTTCATGCTAATGGCTTGTTAGAGACCAAGTCACTTCTCCAAGTTGTTACAAGTCCCTAACAATTCATATGGAGACCACAAAAATGTCTGTAATTTTTAGTAAGCCCACTTCTTAGAATTTATACTAAATAAATAATTATGATTTGCACAAAAATATAATAACAATGATATTTCCCCCCATATTATATCATCAGAAAAGTATAGAGAAACCATGAAATACTATATACAACCATTATCAATTTTGCTAAAGGCAATTATCTCCACTGTACACTTTTACATTCTGAAACATTGCATGAAGTCTCAAAAGTGAAACCTCATATTTTAAATATGTTTATAATAATATAAAAATACTGGAAGTCTATATATCACAAGGTCAAACATACTTGTCTCTGAATCATAATTTCTGAAGAAATATCTTTTGGACATATGCAATCTCTAAATTTTTATAGCATTCCTTTTTTTTCCTGTGTGAAGTAGTAGGGACTGAACCTGGGGCATTGTATGTGCTAGGTAACTGCTTTACCTCTGAGCTACATCCCCAGTCTCTCCCCCACCATTTTTTTTTTTTTTGGATGTAGGGTCTCTTCAAGTTGCCCAAGCTGAACTTGAACTTGTGATCTTCCTGCCTCAGCCTCCTGAGTAGCTAAAATGATAGGTGTACACCACTATGCCAGCAGTATTTCTTTTTTTATTAAGTATGTAAGACTTTTGGCATAAAGAAGAAAAGCAGATACAGAAATAAATTCAAGTTAGTATATACTATTTTGGAAAAAGAAAATTCACAAAACACACTTGAGATTCTAACACTTACTCTTCTTAGTCATAATACAGTGACCTTATTTTATCAACTTTAAATGTCATAGAGCACCCCTTCAGAGAGCGGTCTCAGTTCAGGGGAGGTGATTAAGTAACTTGAAACCACTTTTCAGGTATTCTCAGGAGAACCCACTTACGCATAAGTGTTTATTTATTTGTTTGTTTATGTATACTTTTATTGGTGCATTATAGCCTCACATCATAATGCAGCTCATAGTGATAGTGATATACATGCACACAGCACTTGGGGGACCAAGCACAACTTTTCTTGGAAATCAGAGAAACAATTCTGGAGTCGTGATTTTCTAAATCCTGGAATCTTAGCCTGTCACTATACTTGCCTTATCTAGGATGAAATGTTTGTGAATTTTATGAATAAACAAATGATGAGTTTTAAAATAAGAGGGAATATATGTTCAGAACAAATTATTAGTTTTCTGATATACCGGTCTGGTGATTTGAGTAACTTAGCTGAGTATAATTAAAGGTTATAAAACAGAATAAAGATGTTTGCTTTTTGGCTAAGTGAATTTGCATTGCCTGGTTATGGAAGTTTTCCGAAGGATTGTTGAATATCAAAAATGAATATGAATGAGATATTCAATAAATAGCAGTGTAACAAGCCCAGGGGAATGGTGGGCTGGGGTAGGGGATGGTAAAGGGAGCCGAAAGGATGAGAGGGAGACCTGGTCACTTAACATCTTTAGTAATTAAGTGAAATCAGTAACAAATAGGGCATATGTGTCACTTTCTGAGGACATTCAGAACATATATTTAAGATATATACTTATATATAATACACACATGTCCTTATATATTCATATACATGTGTATAAATGTGTTCCTAAAAGATACAAAGGAGAGAGAAGTTTAAAGAAATCAAGTACTTTTATTTATTTATTTATTTTGTGTGTGGTACTAGGGATTGAACCCAGAAGCATTCTTCCTCCGAGCTACACCCCCAGCCCTATTTTATTTTTTATTTGGAAACAGAGTCTCATCTCACTAACTTACTGAGAGCCTCACTAAATTGCCGAGGCTGGCTTTGAACCTGAAATTCTCCTATCTCAGTCTCCCAAGTGCTGGGAAACCAAGCACTTTTAAAGTAGAAGATTACAACCTCAATAAAAATGCCACTCGGTGGATGGGGAAGCTTGAAAAGTGACTAATTTAATCATCCTAATAAATAATATCTTATAAGCTGTTCTTTGTTTATAAATCTATTAGTTTTTTTCTGCTTGAAAAAAGTATAGAAGTACAGAAATAACTATCTGGATAATTTTTTCATATTTCTATAAGGTCATATATCAGGTAGGTGTCTTAGGTCATAAAATGTTTTACCACTGAGAAAATACCAAAGTTCATATTCAGTAATTATGAATCCCTAATATGATTCCTTCATTAAAAAAAAATGCTTGGGAATTCTAAGCAGGAAGGACTCTGTGCCGAAACGTTAGCTCGGTGCAGAAGGGATTTGTAACCTTTGGTCCACAGCCACACACCTGGCGGTCTTTGAAATTCTGTTTTACACATTTTTTTCTGACAACACTTCTTTTGTAGATTGTCATGTTACTCTCTGGTCCTCTTAGCCTATAGCTTAATGTTTCCTTTTCGTCTTCATTATAAAGCAAGAGTCAAATATAAGACCAGCAATTTCAATCTCCGTGTTCTAGTAACCTTTATTCTTGAAATACCCCTAAACTATGTGTACAACAAGAACACCTACTATTTTCATACAGGATTGATTTTAATAATGCCTCTAGATTTCAAAATACTGTCACGATCAAAGTCACCAGGAGTCACATCTTGGGCCAGTTTGACAAGTGGCGGCTGATGATTGTCAAACTCCATCCAACTCGTGATTTTATTTCCTGACTACAGCCAGGATGGACTTTCACATTAATTCAGAAAAACGAAATGGCTACAGCCTAAAATCTGACACCATCGCTTAGTCCTTGAGAAAGTGACAAACTTCGTCACTCAGAGTGAAGATGCCCGCAAGAATACTAGGCACAACACCATGCGTGGAGGAGCTGCCGTTCGTAGACGCCCTGGTCAGGTCTCACCATTCCCAATCCTTCTGACTTTGCTAAAGACAGGAACAATCAGTCCTGTTTTGGATAAGAAGAGCTTGAGTACGAAGTAGACACAAGAATCAAATTTGGATGTTTTTATTCCAAAGCCCACATGCTTTTACTCTATGTCTTTCTCTGGAAGAAATAAGAGAGACGGGCACTAGTATACAAGCATTGGTGGTACTTCCAAGTCTTTGCAATAAAAATAAAAATAAATAACTAAAATAATTTAAGGGACGCTCATGCTTTCAATGAGACTGAGTTCCACAGCATGTTTTGATTCGGCTCAGGATCGCATTCAGCAGCACAAAAGGAAGATAAACGAGGACTCAGGACCCAGCTCTGGAAATCACGAGTCATTTGATTTGGGAGTCTGACTTCAGCATCAATGACAAATCCATTCAACCTGATTCACATGATCCCCATTTGCTTTCAGTAAGTAAGTGGATATTACTTATTGAGACAAAAACAAATCTTTGTCGAAAGTCTGTAAGTTTCTGGAGAAAGCCTTTAATCTTAACTCCATAAGAGTTTATGCAACTACTGATTAATAATTATAACTAATAGGATGTAAAATTCTTTAAAAATATGCCATGCTATTTATTTTCTATGAGGAATCTCTTCCAGGATAAGTAGAAGTATTTCATGTTACCTATAAATTAGCTTCTCTAAATATTGAATACTAGTTTTAAGAACTGTCAAAAATGAAGATGTTAGTCTCTTGTATTGATAAAGGGTTAAATGTATGAAATATTCCATCATGTCTTCAAAATTCATTGTTTCTATTACTTTATACTTTCCCATAACCTTGAGCTAAGCTTATCATAATTAAAATAGAATTTATTATTACTCATATCAGAAAAACAATCCAAGCCATCCAGTTTTTCTTTTAAATTTGTACTCTAGTGTCCATTTAAGTAAAATAATGCTGAATAAAAACTCTAAAGTTAGCCACACTGCTATTTCTCCCCCAAAATATAAACATAATTCTTTAAAGAATCATCTCTTGGTATAATGTTTTATTTTGATGTATTATCAACATTTGGCTTTAAATACAAACACTTGTAATTTCCTTTAGATGTTGGATGATCATTGAAACATTGAACACACATTATGATTAGTTGGTTTACAGTTTCCCAGACTTAGGAAATTTTGAATAAAACCCCTTTTACAAATCGGATGAACAGCATCCAAATGGTGCTTTTGATACATCACAGAAAGACAAATAGTCCTTGAGTGTCTCTGTAAACACAGGTATAGTGCGTTGCAGAAGAGGATGCTACAGAGGGTCCTAGCCAACTTTTTGATCAACTTGCCAGTGACCAGGTGTTGCCAGGACAGCATCTCCAGCTTCCTTCGTACATCCCCTCTGGTAAATAACAAAGCGGTTTCAACTAGGCAGCCATGTGGTGACATATCTTCATTTCTACTGGTGCTTGAGCACTTCCATTTTCTGGCTCCATTAACTTCGAGAGGAAATATCACATTTACGTGGTTGTTCTCAATGCAGTCTTGCAACCCTACGACTTGATTCCAATTTCATAATACCCCTTACTTTGACTGCATTGTTAATATTAATGAATTTTGTAAAGGGAAAAAAAACCAAGAACAATAGCGGCATTATAAACTTCCTGATTTTCCTGATGGTTGTATACTGAATTTTTGATGCTTCTCTTTCGCTCCTGGATTTAAAATTTACAATAACACAGGCCTGCATTTCTCTGATTTCTGGTGCCTTAAATAATAAGCAGATGGTCTTGTTTTCTCTATAATATGTCTCATTTTAAAAGGATGGTAGCCGGGCGTGGTGGCGCACACTTGTAATCCCAGTACTCTGGGAGGCGGAGACCGGAGGATCCGGGTTCGCGGCCAGCCTCAGCT
>PVJS01000101.1:168852-181063 GCA_004027185.1 Glis glis | reverse complement strand
ATTTATTTATTTATTATGGTCCTGGGGATTGAACCCAGGGACATTCTACCTCTGAGATATACCCTCAGCCCTATTTTTTATTCTTTAATTTGAAACAGGATCCCACTAAGTTGCAGAGGGCCTCACTAAGTAGCTGAGGCTGGCCGCGAACCCAGATCCTCCGGTCTCAGCCTCCCAAGTACTGGGATTACGAGTGTGCGCCACCACAACTGGCATACTACATCATTGTATATAAGGAACTTGAGCATCAGTGGAATTGGGGGTGCCTGGGGGTTCTGGTACTAATCTCCTGTGTAAAGTGAGGGTCAGGTATACACAGGAGAGGCTCTTGCTACCTCATAAGGTTGCTGAGGGCAGGGTAATGCTCATCAAGTGCTTAAGACAATGTCTAGCACACAGTGAACGTTGGTATAATGATGTGATTGGGTTATGACTGGCTTCTGACGAGTGAGTTATAAGGAGGACAGCAGGGATGGTTGGTGCCTCCTCTGTAGCCTCCCTCTCTGCCGGAGCCTCCTGATTCCTGCCCCCACCCCACTGCCAGGCACCTGGTTGCCTCCTGCCCCTGTCCCCTCGACCTCCTGCCTCTTCCCGCACATGCTCCATTCTGACCCAGGCCAAACATCACAACCACCAAGAAATTCTGCCCAGCCCCCTTCCCTCCCCAGAGAGGACCCATCAGCCCTTTCCCTGACCCCCTTAGGTATTTTTCACCTGACAATATCAGCCCTGTCCACACTGCACTACAGTGATTTGTTTTCTTGTGTCTCTCCATCATCAGCCAGGATAGAGCCGGGCAGACCAAATGCATTCTGGCTCACGGCTGCCCCAGGTGAGGCACTGAGGGTCTCTCCTCCCCTTGCTGCCCCCTTTCCTCTCACCTTTTCACCTTTACACCTGGGAATGACCACCTGGTAGGGTTCTGTAGGGAGAGTGTCCCATCACGGTCTTCCATGAAGGTTTCTTTCTGGCACGGGGCCTAGTACTGCAGAGGTTAAGTGTGCTCATTTCTGATGTCCCTTCCTCTCTCCTGCCCTTTGGACCAGGATCTATAAGGCCTAACATATGAGGGGATTAATGTAAGTTTGCATTTCCCTCCTTCTCTTAGCTTCTTGATCTGGTACAGGCTGACACCCAGTGGGGGCCCCTGGCTATTTGGATGCAGACACAGGTGAGGCCTGCCCTGTAGCAGCACGGCAGAGGGTGCTGCAGCTGGAAGCTGTGCTTTAGGCTAGATGTGCTCTACTTTTAATTGTGAAACATGTCAACAAGCAGTTCAGCAGTCAGTCCCCCTTATCTATAGTCTTGGTTTCTGTTACCCATGGTTCAACCATGGTCTGAAATTTTAAGTGGAAAATTCCAGAAATAACTCATAAGTTTTAAGTGGCATACCATTCTGAGTAGTGTGGTAAAATATCTCACCATTCCACCTGTCCTGCCTGGAACATGAATCTTTCCTTTGTCCAGCGCATCCATGCTGTATACACTACCCGCCCGGTAGTCACTTAGTAGACTTCTGTGTAATCACATCAACTGTCGCCATATAGCAGTGCTTGTGTTTAAGTAACTCTTGTTTTACTTAGCAATGGCCCCAGAGTGCAAGAGTAGCATGGAAAGGAGGTACCAGGACATAAACCATGGAAGGACAGATTGACTCTGTGGCTCTGTGGCAACACTACAGAACCTAGAGGAAAAAACAGTCTAGGAAGGGCTAGATACTAGCCATGGTTTCAGGTACCCACTGGGGGGCTTGGAATGTGTCCCCTGCAGATAAGGGGGTCTCCCGCGTCCCTCCATCCCTCCCATGTCCAAGCACAGGAGAGTGGTAGAGATGGAGGGTGGGAGGAGAGCTGGAGGTGGGGAGGCTGGAGGAGGAGGAGAGGAAATGAGGCCAGCAGCCCCAGCCACTTCTGCATTGACTGAGGGACCTAATGATGATTCACCCTGAGGTCCTGGAGGATGTGGGGGTGTGAGTGGGGTGGGGTGCCGGTGAGGGTGGGGGTGGAGAGCACGTCATATTGTGGGTCCTATCCGGTTGACCTTTCTTGGGGAAAGCAGAAGGTGTGAGCTGAGAGCTCCTCACTCCACAGAGGCCCCCCAAGATGGTCCCTCGTGGAGCCCAAGGCAGATCCCAGTGGGCATGCTGGCTCTACCCCCACCCCCACCGGAGCACCATCCCTTCCAGCTCAGCTCTTACTCATAACGGCGCTGTCACAGAGGCCACCCCTCACTGGCCCCAGACACTCACAGTCCCCTCACAACCTCCAGAGGCGGTGGAACCGCTTAGGTGCCACTCTTCCCCTAATTAACACATAGGGAAACTGAGGCTTGTGCAGGTGAGGTTACTTACAAAGGCCTCAAAGGCATAGTGAGTGGCATAGCGGGGATCATTCCTAGGTCTAGGCCCCCAAAGCAGTCAAACTGCATGAAGCTGTCCAGGAGGCGGGGAGAAGGGAGGATGGCTCCTCGCAGTCTCTGGATGGAGCAACTGTCCCCCTGGCACCTGCAGATCAGTCACCCTGGTTGGGTTTTCTGAGGTCATGGCACCCAAGGCTATCAACAGGAAGAGGGAGACAGGTGGGGCAGCCAAGGACCCTCGGTGGGAAAGTGAGGGCGTTTGTCTGCCGACAGAGGGGTCAGCCTGTGTCCTTGGAACCTTCAGGAAGGGAGGCAGAGGGAAACCCTGGAGGCCTTACCTGGCAGGGGGCACACCTCCCCTGTGTACTGGTGAGCGCTGCTCCTGCTCAGGTGACCCGCTCTATTGTACTTAATCCCAGCCTGCGCCTGGCGCTGGAGGACACAGGTGCACTGGGCACATCGTGCGTATGCTCACATGCATGTGCACACACACTACAAGGTCTAAAGTGACCTAAGGGTGAGACCAGTCGGAAAAGAGGTGGTCTGTGTCAGCACAGAGGGACTGCGCTGTGAAGAGGCGACTCTGAAGTCCCTCCCTCCTCTACCTTTCCTGTCCCCCCTCTCCCCTCCCCTTCCCATCCTTTTCTGCCCACACAGGTCGGATGCCCGCTCCAGCTCTCTTGCTTATTTACCCTCTTGCCTGGGATGCAGTAGTTTTTTAAACATTCCCCTTGTATCAGCCCCATCCTCATTCTAGGAGGTGGTACTGTTATCACCTCTCCATTGCACGTGTGAAAACTGTCCTAGAGGGTCGGGCCAAACTTACCCAAGATCACTGGACCCAGACTGCCCTCTGCCATTTTTTTCTGCCTCCCATGTTGAATGGACGTGCACTGGTATATACCCAGTGGGCATTTTCAGTTAAAAGCATCAGACCAATTAATCTTTCAACTGGGATACTAAATACATATTTATTTTTATTTTGAAACAGGGTCTCGCTAAGTTACTGTGCACTAGCCTCAAACCTGTGATCCTCCTGTCACAGCCTCCCAAGTACTGGGATGGGACAATACATATTTTAAATCTTTTCATATAGTTTCATAGTCTGGACAGTGGGAAAGATTGACCTCATGCTTCAAGTGTGCTTTTTCACCAGAAAGTTGGCCTTTTTTTCCTGGAAGTTTCTTGCAAAATTAGCTCTTGTCTTCTGGTTATACTTTATGCTATAACCACTTCTCAGAGTTTAAAAATGTGTGTGTGGTTGGGTTGAGGATGAGGGTGCTCTAAGGCAAACAAGTGTGTGATTGGGGGCTGGGGGTGTAGCTCAGAGGTAGATCATGTGTTTAGCATGTGCAAGGCCCTGGGTTTGATCCCAGCAGGAAAGAAAGAAAGAAAGAAAGAAAGAAAGAAAGAAAGAAAGAAAGAAAGAAAGAAAGAGAAAGAGAGAGAGAGAAGGGAGGGAGGGAGGGAGGGAGGGAGGGAGGGAAGGAAGGAAGGAAGGAAGGAAGGAAGGAAGGAAGGAAGGAAGGAAGGAAGGAGTGGGCCTTGGTGGTGCATGCCTGTAATCTCAGAACTGGGGAGTCTGAGACAGGAGGTGGGCAGGTTTGAGGCCAGCCTCAGCAACTTAGCAAGACACTGTTTCAAAAAATATATATAAGAATATAAAAAGGGCTGGGGGTGTAGCTCAGAGGTAGAATGCCTCTGTGTTCAATCCCCAGTACCAAAAGAAAGGGGTGGGGGAGAGAGAAAGAGAGAGAAAGGCGTGATATTTATTAAATTCTCTAATCTGTTTGCACAACCACCTGTGGGAGGGTACTACTGAAGGTGCCATCATCAAATGCATATACATCTTTCTGGACAGTTGTAGAGAATGAGTTTATAGGAACCAAGCCATGTTCAAATGTCACAAATAGTGTAGACGAGTTTGACATCCCTCATGACGTCTCTCATGAATTATTTGATGTCCTAAGGAAATCGAATTTCCTTCCCTTTTTCTCCTTTTCTCTCTTTCACATGGAAACTCTTTTTCACATGTTGGGTGACCCTAAGATGAGCCCAAGATGAGGTTGGGACACAGGGCTCCTGCGCTCTTCTGTTGGGGGCCATCTTAGCCCACACAATGAGGTCACCATTTAGGACCGGCTTAACCATGTACACAGTGCATGCTAAGTGGAAATTGTCTGCACGCAGACAAGCTTCCTTGGACCGGATGGGACCGAAAGCTGGACATTGATGACCTCCTATTCTCCCTGAAACGGTCACCCTGCCACTCCCTGGTCTTAACTTGTGATCTTCCCATTTGCTTTGTTTGAACCTCTATATAAGAAAGGCCTTGACTAGATAAGGCAGGAGAATTTGTCATCTCTATTTCCTTCCCGACCTCCAATTACTAAACGTAATTATTCTGCAAATTATTATATCAGATTCGTGTCGGTGTCGTGCGAGAAGACTATTGATCAGGGCGCTGTCTGGTGCAGTGACCTTCCATGGCACGAACCACGGGATAGTTATTAGAGAGCTGCTTAAAGCAGCAACCATCCGTGGCAGGACTATGGAGCAAGCAAGCATCTGCCAGAGCACCCCAATACTCTTCTGCCACCCCTCGTGTGTGGCCTGTGTAAGCACCTAGCATTCTTGAGCATCAGTTTCATCGTCCTGAGGATTAAACGAGCAGGTGTGTGTGGAGCAGCGGGTGCAGGTGGTGGCAGAGGTAACCAGGTGGAGCTCTCAGCATTCACCCAGAGCCTGCTCTGTGATGGCGGAGAGAGCCAAGAAAGCAGATAAAGCACAGATCCACGGATGAGCACTAACCCAGGAAGGTGTGAACAGGGGATGTGGAGGGAAGCTCGCCTTGGCGGAGTGGCTAGGGAGAAATCAGAGGTAGGGACATTTGAAGTGGGTTTTACAGCATAAGTAGGAGTTGTCTGCTCAACTATTTATGTACACCTCACCTTATTCCAAATAAAGATGTGAGAAGGTACACAAACATTATGCATGAAGGTAAAATAAACTTAATGAGGAAATCAGGAGCCTAGAAAATAGGGGAAGAAAGTAAAGCCATGGGGCAGGTTAGGACAGAAACCACTGGAGGCGATTAATAAATAAAGTTGGCCCTAGGCTTCTTAGCAATGAAAACAAAAAGGGAACATGACCAGTTGGCAGTTCTTAGTCATCGTGCCCACAGGACAAAAATGCATCAGGTGCCCAGGATGTACACAGCCTTCCCCAGGGCTAGGACCCAACACATTTTCCCCATGGCCCTCCACAGGGAAGTCTGTGTGCCATAGTCCTTAACATCTCGGGAAAACTCATGCACTTCCAACGAGATTGCCTGTAAAGGGAAGTGGGTCCAGGAACCGTGTTCTTGGCAGAGGGGACAGCACAAGCCCAGCTCCATGTCTTCTTCAGGATCCAGTGTAGGGCATGTCTGGGGCCTACTGTCAACATGGCCCTTAGCTGATGGGAACCAGTGCATACCTGTGGAAGCAGTTTGGGGGTGAACGGACTTGCATACGGTGAGGGGCCACAGGAAATGCAATACTGGGTGAGAGGGACTCGGTTTGTAGATCTGCCAAGGTCAGCTCTGTCTAGAGTGGGGACAGGACAAGGGTCAGGGCTTATGTAGTCCTTGTGGTAGAACCATTGGTAGATGGAGACCTGGAAGGTGGGGCCTGGGCCAAGCAGGAAGCCTGATTGGCCAGCCTGACTCCTGGTCGGTCTTGGCCCCAGAATCTGGTCAGCTTTATGAAGGTGTTGCCAGGCCTCTTCTCATATGAAATTAAAAAAAAAAATAAAAAGAAAAGAAGTAAAGAAAAAGAAACAACAACAACAACACATGCTCTGCAGCCTGTCAGAAAGCGATACGAGAAACCTGAGCCGCCCCGCTGTCAGAGCCTCCTATTTTGGGGTTTTGTCTGTTCTATTTTTGAGGCTGGTGAACTGGTTTCCTGTTTGTTGCAAAATGGATGGTTGTCACTGTCTGTGCCTGGCCAGCAGGGAGGTGGCCCCAGCAGCAGTCCTATCGTTCTGCCTTGGGCCAGTCCTGTTCTGTACGAGGGCCAAAGAGGAACCCAGGGTTGCCGGGGACAGGAGCAGGCACCCTGCCTGCTGCCTCCCAGGACGTCCAAGTGTGTCTGAAGTCATGACACTCATTTGGGCAGTGCCCTTCTCTGGGAAGACTAGCTCGTGTCACAAAAAGGAGACATTTTATACTGACATGACAAATTGGAGACTCAGTAAGAGGATGAGGAGGGACTTGGAAGAAAGGGCCATGGATTCCTGGAAGGGAGGAAGCAAGAAAAACTAATGTTAATTGTTCCTTGCTATGTGGCAGTCATTTTCATAACTGGCGTCTCATGTAATTGTTTTCTATCATTCCCATCTTACAGATATGGAGCCTGAGGCTCAGAAGCTTTGGGTGGACTGGAACCGTTTGCTCAGGGTGTTGGCCCTTCGACAATGCCTTGGAGAATAAGTTCAGTGTTCTGTCCCATCCCTGCCCCACCCCCACCACCTTTTTGACTAAAGCTTGGGGAGGCTGAAGAGCTTGCAAAAACTCACACAGCTAGTTAGTAGCGGAGTCAGAAAATGAGCTAATTAGTGGTTTCCAGCCTCCTGCTTTTCTAAACTGCCTCCCTGTGCCCTCTGAGTGGGGAGATGAAACCACGGTGACATCGCCTTTGATTGACCCACGGCGAGCCCAGCTCAGCCCAGCTGGCCAGAGGGGCCACGCTTGCAAACGCAGCGTCTCTCTCCAGGCAGAATGGAGGGTGAAGTCCCAGTGGGACGTCTGGGTATGAAGGTCTGCCTCTCCTCCCTCCTCCCCTCCTCCTTCACATGCCCATCCCAGAGTCTGCAATCCTTCATTGTCTTCTGGGGTCGAAACATGAAGGCCCTTCTAGAAGTGGGGGTCTGTTTGATCAGAGGGTTATTCTCTTGCATCAGTAGTTTGGGTGGTCTTCAACCTGCTCCTGTGTTCCTCAGGGCATTATTGCATGGAGAACTGAAATCTGTTTTCACATGTGTATTCTCTCAATCAACTTATGCTAAAAGGATCATGGATTTCTCGCAGGAGTCCTTAAAATCCCCAAACTAGAATTGCCATCTGGGGGCATTCTCAGGTCTCAGCAGCTCTTTTAAGATTATTAGTTTCTCAGATTAGTCCAACCCAGAGCTGGGCACAGGAGAGGGTAGGGATGAGAAAATCCTTGGGCATCACCCGGAGGGACCTTACAGGGGAAGGAGGGAGCGGCTGGAGATGCTGAATCGCCGGGGGCAGTGGCTTTTGCTCTCCGACACTGTCCCTCCCACCCCTGCTGTCTTAGATGGTGTCCTGGCCCCCAGGCCCTGCTGAGGCCCTCCTGTCCTTGGAGGCTGAGCACAGGTGCCCTCCACCAGGAGGCCTCAGCTCCTGCCCTCCTCCCACCCCTAGGAAGCCTGCAGTTGTGCTGCCTCTCTTCTGACCACCTTCACCGGACCTGCTTGAAGCTCTCTGTGACTTTATTTAACTCCACTTAGTACGTGTAGCCCCCTGAGTGTACAGATAGCATTACTCACAGTCTGCTCTGCCCACAGTTGTGGTTCAGGGTCAGATAATGTACATGAAAGGGAGGGAGGGATGTTGGGTAGGGAGGTAGCTAATTCCTTCCTTTGTCTCAAGGTAGGCCCTGCCTGGAACATTCTGGGAGGAGAGAAGAGCACAGCCATTCTCTACCCCATCCTCTTAGCACCCCACCTGCCATCCCTGTATAGGAGGCATCTTCTCCCCCCCCCCTTTTTTTTTGGTGCTCAGGACTGAACCCAGGGTCATTCTACTTATGAGCTATAACCCCAGCACTATTTATTTTTTTATTTTGAAACAGAGTCTCACTAAGTTGCTGAGGCTGGCCTCGAACCTATGATCCTCCTTTCTCAGCCTCCCAAGTACTGGGAGGAAGTATCTCATTAATTGGTTTCCTGACACCTAGAGTACTGTGCAGATTTAGCGAAAGGGGTGCCTGCCTTGTGTTGGCATCTTCTCCCCCAAGTCCTCTAAAGCTGGATACATCCCTCCACCCCCGCTGGGTTCTTGAGCCCTCCCTTCCATTTCATTATCTAATGCTGCAGTGCAAACTATCCAAACTCAGCGGCTGAACAGTGGTGGATTATTTCTCTGAATTCTGGCCGGGTGGTTCTCTGCTGATCTTGGCTGGGCTCAATCTCACAGCAGCATATAACTGAGGGCTGGGCTAGGCCAAGAGGCCCAACAGAGCCTCACTCACATGCCTAAGATCTTGGTGCTGGCTCTTGGCTGGAGCATCCTGGTTCTCTTCCATGTGGCCTCTCATCCTCCAATAGGCCAGACCGGCTTCTCCATGGTGTGGTGGCCTCAGGATTCTAGGAGCCGGAACGCAAAGCTGCCAGGCCTCTTAAGGCCAAGGTCAGAGGTGGCACACTACTCCCACCGCATTCTTTGGGCTAAAGCAAACCTCAAGGCCAGCCAGATTCAAGGAAGGGAAGATAGAATTCACCCCTTGAAAGGAGTGGCGAGGTCAGATCGCAAAGGGCCTGGGGCCACTGAGCAGTCATTTACTCTATCCTTTATTTGCTTTGAGGGATCAAGTCCTCCATTGGGAGCCTCTGGGCCACGAGGGAAGCATTCGCAACTTGGCATGGTGGAGAAGCTCAGGAATGGATGCTCTGGTCTATGCCTGCCCAAGCTCTGGGAGAGGCTCTTGGCAGAGTGGAGCTGGTATGAGCACCCACCTTCTGGATTAACATACGTAACCCTGCCCTCTGCAAAGCGCGCTCTCAGGATCTGAGTCATGATTGTGTACACTTCCTCAGGCACTGCTCGAATCACGCTGGCCTTTCTCCTGTGGCCTTCTGAACATTAATCCCTCTCTGAAAGCAGCTCTGAATGGTTTTTTTCATTTTCAACATATATTTCTTAGACTAAACATATTTTAAAAGTCTCCTTCCTGGGTGAAGAAGTTAGAATGTTTTGATCGCAAGCAACAGAAACGAATTCTTGCTAACTGAAAAAAGAAGACATGTATTAAAGGAAAATGGGGGAACCTCATTGGAATTGGTGGGAGGCTGGAGAATTAAGTCATGGGAGAGCCAGAACCAAGACAAAGAGCCAGGTGTGGTGTACACCTATAATCCCAGTACTTGGGAGGATAAGACAGGGAGATCACAGGTTCGAGGCCAGCCTCAGCAACTCAGTGAGACCATTTCAAAAATTTTAAAGTGTGGGGGTGGGTGGAGGGGGCTATAGCACAGAGGTAGAATTTCCTTGGGCTCAATCTCTAGTACCAAAAACAAAAAAAATCAAGACAAGGGTTTCACATGCTAGCAACATACATTTATAGTCCAAGGAAGTGCTGACAAGGCCAGAGCCAAGTGCAGCAGGAATGTGGAGGCTGGTGTCTTCGTCAGCCTGAAGGAGCTGGCAGGGTTGACCTCAGCAAACAGTAAATAGGAAAAGCATTCCAGACTGGTGGAACAGCATATGCAAAGACATTGAAGATTGAAATAAGATGTGTTTAGGGACCTGCAAATAGTTCAAATGTGAGTGTCATGGGAGATAGGAGAGAGGCAAAAATTGGTCCTGGAAAGGGAGGCAGACACCAGACAATGGAAAGCCTTCTGTGGCTACTGAGGAGTGGGGATTGTATCCTAGAGGCCAGGGTTTTCCAAACTGAGTTCCGAGAACTCTAGTAACCTCAAAAGTATTAATGGATGTTTCCTGAATAAAAGATCCTATGGTCAAATAAGTTTGGGAAATGTGCAAATGACTATGGTTTCCCTCCTGGAAGATCAATAGGATATTGAAGGCTCTGAGAAATCCTGCAGAAAATGAGGGAAGAGACCAGTGGGAAGGCTGAAGCAATTTTCCAGGTGAGAGATGCTAAGTGCTTTCTGTCCAGAGGGATGGAAAGAAAAGATTTCTCCATACTAACATCGGAGCAGATGTAACCCAGCCCCATGGGATGGCACAAGGGGAAAGCACTTTAATTCCTTTGAAAAGGCATAGGCATAAGAGGAGGACTTGGTTGTAAATCCATGAAAAAGAAATATAGCCCATGTGGAAAGTGAGCTCTCTGACAATAATGTTGATTTTTTTTAACCAACTCAAATATTTCTAGATTTGTTTTCCTAACATGCCCTCCATTCTCTTTGGCTTTTGCTGAAAATGCTGGGTTCCCAGGCTTGTGACTTAGGCTGCCATAGTGGAACACCTCTACATTCTTGGTTCTAGATGTGCAAAATATTTCCCCTTGAGCTGGGCATAATGGCGCATGCTTGTAATACCAGTACGTGGGAGGCTGAGAGAACAGGATCACAGGTTCAAAGCCAGCCTCAGCAACTTAGTGAGGCCATCTGCAACTTAGTGAGACCCTGTTTCCAAATAAAAGAATAAAATAGGTCTGGGGATATAGATCAGAGGGATAATGCCCTAGGTTCAATCCCCGGTACCACAATATATATATATTCCTATTGGGAATGCTCTTTAATTGTTTTTATACAAAAAGACGGATATAATTAAAAACCCTCTTTCCTCCCTCCTCTCAGAAGAAAGGAAGAGTTTCCCAGAGGAATCCGTCTCGGGCAGAAAAATAGAATTGAAGCCAGGACTACTGGGGTGGAGCACTGGAGCCCAGAGCGCCAAAGCTTTGCTGTGTTGGTTGGAAGGCGCCAGGCGTGAGATCTGCGAATGTTTAGTGGGGATAATGAGGGCTCAGGGGAGCGGCCCTGGCTGAAAATGAGCAAGAGCTGCCCAGAGCCCTGTGCTGGTCTGGGAGACGTGTCTGCCTGGCACTGGTCTTGCTGTGGACACTCCAGGCACCTGGAGGAAATGCCTATAAAGAGGCCATTGCATTGGGACACTAGGTAGAGAGGACTCTGAGTGACAGAGGAAGGAGCTCATCTGACTGTGACCTTTGAGTCATGGCCACTTCTGCTCACTCTAACAAGAAGAAGGAGAAGGAGGCTTTTTCATCAGTTCACGACAGAGTTCTAGAAGGATCACCTGGAGGGAGAACAGAAAAAGGATGGCCACTAATACCTGTTGAGCACCTACTGTACGCCAGGAACTCGGAGATTGTGTTTCCATCCACATGGGCACATTGGTCCTCAGTGCAAGCCTATGAGTACTTGTTAATTAATTAATATTTGAAGTCCACCAGTTCTTCTAAAAGAAATATGGGATATGTTGTTTTCTTTTGTTGTTGTATCTCTTTTTCCTGAGAAAGAAACTCAGGCTGGGGCTGTAGCTCAGTGGTAGATAGAGCACTTGCCTTGCATGCACAAGGCCCTGGGTACAATCACCAGTACTAATGGAAAAAAATTGAAAAAGCAACTCAATTGTTTTCTTTTATTAATTATAAAATGACATGTTTATTGGAGAAAATTGAGAACATACAGAAAAGTACCAGGAAGACAATAAAAAATGCGGAGGCCTGGTGAGGGTAAATCAGCTGCCCCACATAGCGATGGAGTGTGGATCTGAGAAGCCACAGCAGGACCTGACCCCTCTCTTCACCTGCCCACTCCCTGAGCAACCCCAAGCAAGTGCTTTCAGAAATCATACAATGCCAGGCCAATACATCCTTTCATTTAACCCCTAAAATTTTATAGAAAAGGAATTCATCTGGCTGAGCATGGTGGCGCACGCTTGTAATCCCAGTACTTGGGAGGCTGAGATAGGAGGATCTGGGTTCTTGGCCAGCCTCAGCTACTTAGTGAGGCCTCCACAACTTAGTGAGACCTTCTTTCAAAATAAAGAACAAAAAATAGGGCTGGGGATATAGCTCAGAGGTACAATGCCCCTGGGTTCAATCCCCAGTACCAAAAAAAAAAAAAAAAGAAA